>DWEH01000517.1:0-11512 GCA_018245815.1 Apyrrothrix aesculapus | reverse complement strand
GAAGAGGTAGGCAGAGGAGTGTAGTACACTTCCACGTTTCACCGGTTACGTTTACGTCCCAATATGGAATAGGTGGTAAGTCTATTGCCATACACCGGGCACGAATCTAGACTTCGAGCCACTACTAGAAATTGTAATTTAAAAAAAATCCAATAGTACTCGACCTGGGACTTAAACCCAGGACCTGTCGATCGGCATTCGCGCTTGCAACCAACACGACCAACGTGGCAAATGATCCTGCATATAGCTTTTTGATAAGTCAGCTTTTTCCAATAGATCTCTATTGCTATAGCGTTCTGTTCTATATTTATACATATTTTTTGTCTCACGTTGTACGCAATCACGTAAAAGGAAAACGTAGTCGTGTGTCGAAACGTCGATGAATGAGTTTCGACTTGTAGGAAAATGACGCAGCGACATCTTGTTGTGTTGTAACTATCTATAAAGACAATTGTAGAGATGTTGAGATGAGGTTGCTACCCCGAATATCTCTCATTACAGTCTATACACATGTACGTATATCTTACAGGCTATTGCATAAAATGAGTAAATGTATGATTCTATTTTGACGTTTGCTGTAACCGAATAAAAAACTACCATCTTTCATTGTTATTTTCCTACCATGTACGTATTCCTGATGGTGCGTTGTAAGAATACATTCCTCGACCCCATTCCGGGATACAGGGTGTCATAAGAGGCGACGAAACCCGGCGCTGACATGGCGCGGCCTGTCCAGGCACGGCTACATGCCCTGGTAGGTGACGGTCAGCAGCGTAGGCGGGGTGAGAAACTGTGCTCTGCGATCCCCAACCCGCATGCCCAGCGTAGGGATTATGTTTTGCCCATAATCCCTCAGGAGAGGTCTATGTCCAGCAGTGGACTGTCACAGGCTGATGATGATGATGAATGTACATATTGTCACGCCTATTTCACATATGGATAAACAACGTGTGAAGATTTCCACCGGATACGATTCTGAGTATGTTTTCAATTTCCTTCTTTAATTCAAACAGTTATTAGGTCAAGTAAATTTATTCTCGACCTAGTTTTCTTCTTTGATGCAAGTACCTATGTATGTACGGACGACTAGATCTACCTCTTCCGGCTCTACTAATATAGGCTCTGCTAATATAGATTTACAATTGATCTAGTTGCTACAGTTTTAAAATAACGTAACATCACGCCTGTAATCCCCGAAGAGGTAGGCAGAGGAGTGTAGTACGTGTCACGTTTCACCAGTTACGTTACGTTAGTTTTAAACTATATATTTTATTTACTTATTTTATGCAACACCTTAAACTATGGGGTACAAGGGCGTACTTAATGCCTAATGGCATACTCTCCCAGCCAACCCTGGCTGATAGAGAGAGCATCTGGTAGGGGTCACTAATAACGTACACTAATACATCACTTGTTTTATATAAATTTAGCTTAAAATATCATTTTACATGTGCCTACATATCAGTGAAGAAAAATTGCTGACTGCTAAGAAATAATGTGTTTGTGGACTTTCAAAGCAGCTTTAACGAATTTTACTTAGCTGAAATGTATTGTTAAAAAAATTTTAAACAATTTATAGCAGTTTCATAAACGATTTCACAATTTCTAGATTTTCATACTGGCATTTGTTCACAAGCATCGTGTTAGTGACAGGTAGGTGTTCGAAAGGAAATTTAATTAGTCCACTTTCGCAGTAGCGACATGTTATGACTAACAATTTAATATAATTGTAGATAGATGCCAACGACTATCTCGTTCGTCTAGTGGTTACAAGCGCGACTGCTGTTCAAGAGGTCCTGTGTTCGAATCCCGGGTCGGGTACTATTGGATTTTTCTAAGTTAGGTTTCTAGTAGAAATTTCTAGTAGTGGCACGGAGTATGGATTTGTGCCCGGTGTAGGGCAATAGACTCATAACCTATTCCATGATGGGACGTAAACGTAACTATACACGTAGACTAAACTGTACTTATACCTAATATATTTTGTAATTGTATTTAAATATGAATATTAGAACCCACGGAAGAAATATTGCATTGTAATATTCTCCGTCGCGGCTTGTGATGTTTGCCGATCTCAAATTTGAACTGTGGTTTCATTACATTTTATGTAGTATACTGTCGTATGGTTTTTAGTATCAAACCCTTCAGATTATTACTATTATTATTATGTACGTATGAAGAGAGTAATGAATATAGAAGAAGCTCGGCAGGTCTGTAAGGATAGAGATATTTGGCCCTCTGTGCTCTCTGCCTACCCCGTCAGGGACCTGGCGTGAAGATATGTATGTATGTATGTGTTATTATTATACAGTAGGCAGACAGCACCGAGTGCCAAATATTTCTATCCTTACAGAGCTGACGTGTTTCGTCTATATTCATCATTCGCTTCATAGTCATATACATACATACATTAATATCTGTATATATTATTTAGATTTAAAATTTTCTGTTTAAATCATTATGCTTTTCAATTACAGAGAAGTTATGATTGGTTGATTCAATCAAGCGTACAACGTTCAACGTTCCAACACGAAACCAACGTTCACGAGAACGATTCGTGAATTTTAAAAGTAACGTTTTTTTGCATCTATTCGAGATTCAAAATAGACCATCGCGGATAAAATTATACACTGGCTTAACTTACTCGCGTAAGATAAAGCCAGTGAATTGAGTTCGTTGTACATCATTTAATCATGTGTACATATAAGATACAAAACTTTTTATAAGTATATACTTAATCCATAACTAGTCCTTGAAATCCACTCAACGTGTAAAATTACTAATCTACATATTTTGTCACGCTTTTTACTATTTGATTAGAATTTCTTTTTCTTTTTAAATTTGCAGATGTAAGATCTTATCAATTAGCTCCGTCCTTGCAGCTAGCTGTAAAGATCACAAGAACAACTGTTGTTGGTTTAATTTGCATTTAGACTGTAAAAAACGCGCTGTACTGTAGAAAACGAATTAAAATCTGAGGGCCGTTTGCATGCTGTCACATTCTTACAACAAGTACATAATATATGTAAGTGTTATATACAATAATCGTACTCAAAACATATATACGTTGCTACGCACATACATAAAACACTGTACATATTTTGTGAGTGTGATACCACGCTAGCCATTATCTAGCCCACAGTCTGTACATTCGTGCGAATTATGAATATTTTTTCTCAACTTGTCAAGTAGCGGTTCTTCGTTCTTGGCATAATTATAATCTAGTTAAATGTGAACGTCATATTTATCATATCTTCATACTTAATCTATCATAGTTAATGTTTTTTTTTCTAATAAAAATATACTATATATGAAACATTAAACAGGTAACAAATTTGGCATTTGACAGTCTCTCATAATATTATACACATGAGCTTACCTACGTAGTGAAATATTAACATATTTTTAAATCTCAAAAAAATCAAATGTATATTAGAAAATAATACCTATTCTAAAATCTAGATCATCAAAATCATGTTGAAAAATTGCAAAACTCCAACCAGGGTTCATGTAAACGCAATTGTATGTAATAAACTGCTAACTGGGCAAGTAATAATTACAATTTACCATATATTTTGTAACAAGTACATTGTTCAATTATCCAATAACTACGCTTTATTTGATGAATTCGATTTAATTGTAAATTAATTAATTAACTGCTTTGTAAAGCGTGCGTCGCCGCTCCTTAGCAGTTAAGTTGTAATAATCGGTTTCATTGTTACTTGTTTAGGAAAATCAATTGCATCCTCCATTTGGCCAGAGATTTTTTTTATCTAGGCTGAATTATATCGTATTTGATTAACTTTCAACAATCTTTTTCGATTGAACGTCGATTAATAATATCTACTTTAAAAGGAGGGAGAAAATGTATTCGCGTACCGCTCTCTACATATGATTCAAATTATTAAAAAGCCTGCAACATTGTCAGCTGTCACATACATGAAATATATGTACATATGAAATGGAATCTATGCGTAAATCAGAGCAGTAACGAGGCAAAAAATCTGTCCCATGGAATTATTGACAGATCGGTCATCACGCAAAAACTATTGAACTGATTTTAACTTAATTCAATTGAGTGATATTAAACCAACACCATAATTCTGTTATTTGATACCGTAGTTTTGTATAAGCGAAATGTACCTATACAAATCTTCTTTCTCATTCGAACAATAGCTCAAATGCATAAATCTTATCTCAGTATATTTACATAATCACTTAACCTTTTTTGAAAATTTCGCGAATGATACTCGTACTATATCTTCATGATCGCAGTCGCAGTCGCAGAGACACAATGAACCTGATATTTTTGTACAAACTGATTAATAATCACCTATATTATCCACCTCTCCTATCCAAACTCTCCATCAGTGCCTCGCAAACCTCCTCGCAAGCCATCTCATCTATTCGAACCTCCACTACGAAGAACCGTTCTGGGCTCCCATTCCCCAATAGTAAGAATGATCAAGTTATATAAATAATGGAGTGCATCTACGTCTGTAGACATTAACCACCTGACATTGTCTGAATTTAAACGAAATGCTAACGTAAAGCACGTAACACGTAACATCACTCCTATAATCCCCGAAGAGATAGGCAGAGGAGTGCAGTTACACTCCCACATTTCACCAATTACGTGTACGTCCTAATATGGAATAGATGGTGAGTCCATTGCCATACACCGGGCACAATACCAGACTCCGAGCTACTACTAGAAATTTCTACTACAAAATCTAAGTTAGAAAATCCAATAGTACCCTATCCGAGATCTGAACCCATGCCCCTCACAATATGCCGTCGCGCGTGCTACCACTTGACCAATGAGGCAGTCAAGTTATTTGCAAACAATTAATTGTCCTGCTTTACTCAAATCGACTTGTAATTGATTTATTACATGTTCTATTACACATATAACAACCTACGATTTAATTCTGTTTATTCTATTCTATTCTATTCTAATAATTGATTTCTAGTGAATTGCAATTACCATGTATGATATGTTTTAAACATAATATAATATGATATAGTAACACTGATTGTTTCGTTGGTGGAGTGGTTGCAATCACGACCGTTGATCAAGAGGTCGAGCAAAGTATTATTTTAAACTTGAAATTCCCAGTAGTAGCACAGAGTTTGGATTTGTTCCTGGTGTATGGCAAAAGGCTCACCCCCTATTCCACAGTGGGACATATAACATTAAAAGTGAATCGTCAGAGTGTGCTACACTCTCTTGCCCACCTTTTCAGGGAAATACAAGCGCGATGTTTTATACAGTAACACTGCGATATTATGAGTCATGTACAAGTTCAACTCGCTCGCAGCGAATGACCGCTTTTGTTTCTACCAACCGCACATATGGTTACCCGCGTTGTTTCGATCAAAGGCACAGATTTTCCCAAAGTTTCGCAAGGCCTTTACGTGTTCACTTGCTCATTGTGGATACAACTACGCAAAACTCCTAACTTCTGTAGGTAGACAGTGGAATCAGAAACGTATGAAAGTTTATGTTTGTGTGCGTGGCTGTTTGTGTGTGTATGTGTACGTAAAGGGGGAACACCTGGAAGTATTGATATAAATATTTACTGGACTTAATAGATTTGTAATTTATTTCATGCATAATACATTTATTTAATGATTTATGAATGTGATAGGCATAATGAACGTGAAAACTATATAGCCAGGCAGCAAGAGCATAATACGAGTATAAACGATAATAGTCTATTATGTTTTATTTGAATTCGTAATACAGCTTCACAATTAACAAAATCACTTTCGACCTTGAATACTTGTTGGAAAGATTTAATATTCGAATAATTCCATAATATCTGCCTGTCTCCGTACACTGCTGGACATAGGCCTCCCTTGAGGGGATTTTGCCCATAATCCCCACGCCGGACATGCGGTTTAGTCATTTTAATCGTTTTCTAGTGAACATTCTTCATATTTTCTTTATGGCAATGTTAAAGTCGCTATTACAATTCAATATTGGGTTAACGCGGTTGAAGGATGGTGTGTTGGCGGGTGGGAGTACTTTGACTTTGGACACATTATTTACGTGTTTGACGATATCATTATCTGTAGATGGTTAAATACTTTATACACCTTTAGAAGCGATGGTTACTTGTTGGCGTACAAGCGTTCTGTATGTATTATCTGTTTACAAATGTTTTTTTTTTATTTGGCTTCGAATTTTGTTCGACACAATCCTGAAATTCAGCGCTCTATATTAATTAAACGTCGGCAATTGGGAGCGTGTCTCTCCATTGGTTTGACACCGAAAGAAACGACGCAGTAATTGTTTTGACATGTTATTGTTACGCTTCGTGCGTTTCGACTTTAAAGTTTTCTCCAAATTAGCTCAACGTGAGCGACGGACACTCGCGGGTTAGCGAATGAATGGATAGAGCCGACCTTTGGTCCGATGACCGCGTGGTTCGAAAGTGGGCCACGGCTAGCTCATCTCGTTCGTGCGAATTCTGACCAACTTAATGCCCGACCAAATGATATTGCCCACCCCTAATCTAGGTGAGAATTATGCGGTTTGCACTGGTATTTTTATTTGAAATTTCACAAATACCTTCGCAATTGTGCGGTTACTTTGCATACGTCTTTAAATTATAATTTGTAATATTTGGTATGGAGTCCTTTGAAATGCCCAGTGTATTTTGATGATTTAATACATGGAAGTGTATATTACCTTTCGATCATGGACCCGTTTTTGCAAATTTTTTCATGTACCTTTATCTCACAATTTGTTGTAATATGTTAATGTACATAAACAAAATTTTATTATCTAATTTCGTTTGTTAATAAATAATTGCTGTAACACTTTTTACGAGGAATCTTATGGATAAAGCGAAGGCAATATATCGAAAATGTAGGTATCGTAGCGGTCTCGGCTCTAGGATCGCGTAAAGTTTTATGGGTAATACACGGGATAACAAAAGACTATCGTGACTTTTCTCATGTGATATTGAGTCGGTTGGATCCAGTGAAATATAGTTATTTTCTTTCACCAAGATATTCTTTGTCTTATACTGAGAAGCTAAAAGAATCTGAATGCGGTAAGTCATGGACGGGGCGCAATGACATTAATCAGTGCAGACTTATGTTCAGCAGTGGACTGAAAAATACTGATGATGATGATTATTATGACGCATACAGTGTCACCCCAGTGTATCCCGGGAATCACGACAGAACGTAACGAGATAAACAAGCGTTATGAAATAGAAGCGTGACGTGAGAACAACTGGCGACTAAATGGCCCTAAGCCCTTCCGAGTACCCTGACCTCTGCTGGGCTTTTATTGATTGCATCGCGTTAGAGCAAACGCGTTGACCTCCGGTTGTAGTTTTATCAGATTACCGTTTCGTAAGCCTGGATAATGAATGAGTTTCGAATTGTTTTTTGGAATCCGGTCTTGCATTACGACTGGATTTATTAACAGTGGGCAAAGAGTTTTTAAATGACCAGCGGTCGGTCACTCAGTAATTGGTACTCTCATACCGTTAGGTCTACTTTTTGATGTTAGATCAAATGTAAAGGTGATTTAATTAAATCGAAAAAATTCATAAAATAAATGTCATTTATACGAATATTGTTCGTTGTATCTTTGCGATTTTTTGTTCCTATTGTATTTTATGTACTGTATCCTTCACGTTATATACGAGTATTAACATAAAAATACGCCTGTAATCCCCGAAGAAGTTGGAGAGGAGCGTAGAACACTCACAGGTTTTACCAGTTACGTTTATGTCCCATTACGGAATAGGTGGTGAGCCTATTACCATATACCGAATACTTTTGATTTAAATTACACTCTTTGTTACAACATTGGGCTTTATGATTCGTGCGATAAGCTCCCATAATTTGTGTACCAACAAATTAAAAAGAACTTTCACTTTTGCAACGTAAATTGTTAAGATAGCCTCGTTGAGCCGGAACAAAAGATACAAGGCTGACAACTTCTGAAGCTATCACAGACCGGGGGCGTATTTCAAGGTTATCTGACGCGGCTGTTAGGATTGGGCTACACTGGGCACACAACTGATTATTGCTATTGCTGATGATGAAATCGTGGCCGAATATGACTATTTGTTCTCAGAGATGGCAAATAACAATATATTACTGTGAATAATTACTAATTGCTTATTTATAACTCTGATCCTTTTTATCCGAATGCTTAAACCTCTGCAAACTTTAATAATGTAAGCTATACTAATAAACACTAACTGGGCTAATAAATAATAAACTTTAAAGAGTTAACAATCATTCGCCTAGTATGAACACGGCTTATATCGTGAAACGCTGAAATCAGATTTCACAGGTATAATAATGATTAAAAAATTACAATATAATATAATACGGACAGAAATGTTTGGTATTCGGTACTCCCTACCTAACCCCTAAGTATTAAAATACATTAATAGTTTATGACTGCCTTGTTGGTCGAGTCGTTGCAAGCGCGATTGCTGTTTGAGAGATCCTGGGTCCAAAACCCGGGTCGGGTTTGGATCGGATTTTTCCAACTTAAATTTTCTAGTAGAAATTTCTAGAAGTGGCTCGTAGTTTAGATTTGTGCTCTTTGTATGGCAATAAACTCACCCTTTATACCATAGTGGGACGTAAACGTAATTGGTGAAACGTTGAAATGTGCTATACTTCTCTGCTGCCGATTTTCGGGGTTTATAGACGTGATGTTACATATGTACATATGGGGGTCAGTGCCAGAAGCGTGCCCGTCGCGACCCTGCCAGCTAAAAGCTGCAATTCTAGACCAGTTACGTACCGCAGAGCGGGCTCGGGCGTCCCCCAGAGGCGTCGCGTACCGGCCCGTCCCCGCCGGTACCATACAATGGAGAAGCGGCGATGGGGACCGCCACCCATCACGCAGGACCTATACGGGCGGGACGAGGAACAGGGAGTGCCAAATAGGTGAGATATTTGGCACTCGGTGCTCTCTGCCTACCCCGTAAGGGACCTGGCGTGAAGATATGAATGTATGTTACATATGTAACAGTTCATACTGGACTTCAACTTCTGCATATAAAAGTACTAAAATTATGAAAATGCTCCCAATAAATACGTTAGCATGAATAATACGTTTTAGTGTATGTATTGACCCAATAGTTATACCTAATAATTTCCAGCAACCACTAAGAATCCTTGTTCGAGGTTAATAATACACACATCAAGTTAATATACACACAAAGTTCAAAGTTGGCCGGGGGTTGGGTAGCTGGGGTACGCGTACAGAGTAGTCCTCAACGAACATTTCAGTAGCAAATTAAAATAGATTTGTATAATTAACAATAGTAAATGTTTTGATATATTTATTTTAGGTATCCAACATTGTAAATGTAAATTGGTAATTGTTTTAATTTTTAAATGTAATTGTAAATGTAAATTGTTTGATTATTAGTTGTTGGATACCGGATCCAACAACTAAAAATCAAACATACATACATACATACATATCCTTACGCCAGATCCCTTACGGGGTAGGCAGAGAGCACTGAGTGCCAAATATCCCTATCCTTACAGACCTGCCGTGCTTCTTCCACATTCAACACTCTCTTCATACATGCACGCCGGTTTCGGAGACTTCTAACTCCCCCATCAGTTAGTTAGTTAATACGAATGATAGAGCAGTTAGGCAGAACGACATAGTAGTTAGCCTCCTTTGGTCCTTTTTTCAAATCGTGGCGTGTGAGGTTCTTCACTAAATTATTTCCATTCTCTATATTAAATATCAATTACTGTAACGGTGACGGAAAACATCTGCAGGAAATCTGCATCCTACCATTGAATTAGAGTTTTCCATAATATTCTTTAAGGCGTGTGAAATCTGCCAACCGGCACTTGGTTAGCTCGGCAGTTATAACCTTACCCTTTTAATTCTGAAGATTAGCATCCAACAGCAGAATGATAAAGGGGTTGCTAATGATAATCATGTATACGAATGTAATTCTACTTCGCGACAATCTGTGAAGTAATTTACATGACACGTGTTTCACACGTAAACGGAGTTTCGTTTGAGCACGACGCGTCCACATTTAACTGTAATTATACTAACTTTATTTGCACGTGTTACACGAAACGCTGTTAATAAGTGTATGTTCCTATGAATCTCCAAAGCGTAGTGTCTTATTATACACCGTGTATGGTAAAAATCACCAACGCACCTTGACCGGTACGCGTTGTTTATTCTAAGATTAATCGGTTAATATGTATTAAGTTTAAAGAACGTTGAGAAATATTTAATAATTTTCTTCTGCTACATATTCAACGACTACTAAGTAAGCCAACATTTAGTACCAGTCAAATACCAACTACAAGAACTTATATGTCACAATTTTTGGCATCACAGCCATTATTTTAGTTTTACTTTAATTTTTGTACCATTTATCAAAGTTATTTAGTTTCGATTTCCATTCCTAATATTCTATTCAAATAACACAATAGATGTTGACATGTTGATATATATTTTTCATTACATATAAGTCAAGCGTTTCGCCGCGATGCCCCCTGATGGGAAGACCAGATGCGCCCTAAATGGACCACGCATGTCTAGGAAAAACCTATTCACATTTGCCTTTGTCCTAGTTTATGTGTCCCAAAACACATAGTATTGTCTATTTGGCCTACTACTAGTTAGATGGTTACATGAAAAATACTCCCGTATTGTAATATAATCTATAAACGTATGTAATCGAATTAGGCCTAGTATAACTCGCAGAAGTTAGCCCAGCCCGCTGTGATGACGTAATAGCGAGGTACTAACTGCATAAAAAACATGAGTTGAGTTTTATTATGTTTATATTTATATTAGCGTGAAAACAACTCACGCCCGATTACTGATAGTTAAGTAACAGTCCGCACTGTTCGTATTGGTAGGCGGAGTGTGATGGCAGGAGGAGAGGCATACACTTGGTAAAAGGCCAAGTTGATTTCTGCGTGTTATACTAATGCATTTGACATTAGGGTGAACGTGATCCGGTGCGAACGGCATAATACAGTTCGTGTTACGTGGCCCACTGGGGATCGGGGGTCAATCGCAATTGAGCGCCGAGTGGCTTTTTCCTGAACGCATCAGCGATATGGTGCATTAACCATTCAACTGTAAATTATAAATGACGTGGGACAGAGATGAAAACTGCTTCGATTAATTTCAATTTTACCGACTCGATCCTTTCCATGTATAATTATTAGCACGCCAGGTCCCTTACGGTATAGGCAGAGAACACCGAATACCAAATATCTGTATCCTTACAAACATGACGTATATTTTTTACATTCATCTCTCTCTCCTTGCAGACGTGTGTGCATTAATATAAGCTTATAAGTTTTGCAAGTACCATTATTACGTATGAAAGGAAAAAACGATGTATATATCCAATAAAGATAATGATGTATCATATCATGTAATATGTAATTACTATAAGCATCGGGAAAAGTCTAGATGTATAGAAAATATCATAGTTTTTATTATTATTATATCCTCGCGCCAGGT
>DWEH01000516.1:0-11520 GCA_018245815.1 Apyrrothrix aesculapus | reverse complement strand
TGGGACGTAAACGTAACTGGTGAAACGTGGGAGTGTACTACACTCCTCTGCCTACCTCTTCGGGGATTACAGGCTTGGTGTTACGTATTAGTTGCCGTGTCTTATGTTATTTTGTCTATGATTTAGTTTTAAAACGTAAAAAACGTAACATACCTTTCAACCCCGAGGTAGGCAGAGGAGGAAAGTGCACTCCCAAGTTTCACTAGTTACGTTTATTCCCCACAATGGGTCTCACTCGACCCAGGATTTGAACCCAGGACGTCTCGATGGGCAGTCGCGCTCGCAACCACTCGACCAACGAGGCAGTCAAGTTTTAAATATTTCGTACTGACGCATGTTTTTTTGATATGGCTAAATCTGCTTGCAGTGAGTCTTCAAGTCTTGCAGTGTTTTGTCTTGTCTTCTGCGTCTTCTTGCAATCTGATGTTTCCTTAACAGCGGTTCCCAACGATATTATTCCAACATTGTATGCCATGAGTTTACTTATTTTAAATTTGACGACTCATTGATGGACGTATTTTTAAAATACTTTTAATATTCATAGGACAGTTTTATTCAAACACTAGCCCCGGCGTTGATATATATTGTGTTGTAAATGTGTATTTAAATTTAGCACGCGGATTGTGTTTGCCTCTCGAATACAATATTAGCAGTCCGTACAGTATTAATTTGCCCAAGTAAATTGTACCCTTCAGAAAATATTTATTGTGAGTTGACTACTGGCTAGTATACTTCAAGGAAATACGAAACAACGGGGAGCGATTGTATCTGGAATTCAGTCTTTAAGGTTGGCAAACCTCTGATCGAAATCGCCATCATTATCACCATCATCATCATTATCACCATCACCACCACCATCATAATCATCAACATGACCAACGACAACCCTTTTTGTCGCGCTGTTCAACACGAGTCTGCCGGATATCGAGAAGAATTAAGACTATAGTCAACCACGTTAACAAAGTGCGGGTTGGCAGACTGCACATATCTTACAATTAGAGAACATTTTAGAAAACTCAATACTTATAATTTTTCTCACGTTTTCCTTCACGACCGTTTAGAGTTACCACTAGGCAAAGACGCCGCTACCGATTGATAGACTGCTACTTCTTATTTATTGATTAAAAAAACAAATACGAAAATAGTTTAAACATTCACAGACAGGTTTAAAAAAGTTACTGCCGTACTGAGAATGATCTTTAAAGTTAAACAAAGGGCGAGAAAATATTCAACATTTATTGACGAACCCTTCGCTAAGAATTTGCAGTACATTTTCTCACATAGCCACCTCTGTAAGGTAATGAATGCTGGGCATTGCGTAGTTCCAAGACGCAGACTTATAAGTATCAAATAAAGTTGCATCACCAAAATATTATATAAAATTGTATAATAATCCCAAGATCATATTGTTGTACCGTCCACATTATGTCAGCCTTCATTTCATATTAAGGTTACACTGTCATCAGTCAAAGGACGTGGGAGTCGTAAAACGGTATATTTGCACTGAAAATAATGTTGTATGATTTGTTTGTATTATCATGCCGCGATGGTGAGACATTAAATGCTTTTATCATCACTTCTATTGCGGAACATTAGTAGAGGGATACCGTACTCTTAAATAATATTAAGGTTTAAGACCATATCTTTCCACATTGGACACTTGTGAATGCGCAGAATTCATTAGAGAACCTTTTCAGACCTTAGAGAACATTCTGGAGATCTATCGGTGTGTAAATTTCGTCACCATAATTACCTTCACCGTCGGTGAGCGTAATATCGAGTCCATTTCTGGTCACTTCCTGGTATTTGCAATCACTCTGGAAATTACTATCCACTGGTATTTCTATGTCATGGACACTGCAGCCCACTTTAATTATGTCCTTTGAAATGTCAGTGTCATATTATATAGTTACTGCAGAATATAGCGGGTTGGATTGTCTTCACGAACAGACACTATTCTTCTTCTAGAATTACCTCCACTTCATCTTGCAGCAGAGACAGAAATTATGTAAAATACGCAATTGAGTTCTGCACAGAGTAATTTATAGCGCGAAAATAGGTGTCAGATAATGTATGTGAACTTCTCAATAGATAAGTACGGAGTGGGTATAAAAAATTACATTCCATAGACTGACGATGGTGATGGGTGGATCTGGGAAAATGTAGACAGCACTGTCCAGAGACTATGTGTAGGTAGTGTTGAAGGCATCAACGACAAGGCACGAGACGGGACATCAGAGTCAGCAACGTGATTGGACATGCCCACGGGAAAGGTTCCAATGTTGTTTGAATTTACAAGTAGGACGCAGTAAGAACACCTTACGGGCTCCAAGCTATTGACCACTTCTACACGATACAGTAAGAGTACCAAACTTACACGATGCTACACGAGAGACCTTTATGTATTCTATATTAACTCTTCTCGAGATGAGATCAATGAAAAGCCAGATCAACGTAACTGATATGAAGACGTTAAATTACGATCTCATAAATCCGACGGGCAATTTGGGCCGTAAAATTAATGGGGCATCGCAACATTGGCCTCAAATAGAACGTTTTCCGCGTGCTGCGATGCCGCACGTCAGCGACATTGCAACTGCATTCATGTAGGGTTGTCACAATTTGTTTCGTGTTTTCCCATGAAATGAATTTAAACTACAAAGGGTCAGTTTTGACCGACTTATTAAAACCCGTAAATACAATCGGTTTTAAATTAGTTTGTTGTAAGTATTTACATTTAAGAACTTAAAACGTTTAATTTAATAAAGCTTGAAAAGCAGAGGCGAAGGGTGGTGTCAAAAAGAAACGTGAAATATTGAATATTACTAAAAAATTATAACCGCACAATTCTCATTATATCCACTATCGCGCAACAGTTTCTCTCGCTGTTGCAAGAGGCCTGAAGCACACTCCACCACGCTGCTCCAGTGCAGATTGGCAGAGATCTCGTCTATCTATTATGGACCAAGCGGTATGTGGAATATTTCAAAACTGATTGAACAATTATGTATAGAATACATAATAGTACTTAAAATAAGAACGCTTGTGAAAATTAGTCATCTACGTGTAGGTATATCGCGCTTAAAATTGCTTAATTAACATGCTTTTTATTATTATTAGCTTCGGTCGTATGTTAGTATGTTAGAATGATTGCAAGTAATGGAACTTGTGAACGCGATTTTGAAAGACTTTGAAATGTCGGATTAATTTGAATTTTTGCATACTATCAAGGACCGATGACAATGCAATAATATGAAAAAAAATTATTTTTAATGAAAATCTAACTAAAAAATAAAATATAAATAATAGTTTAAAAAAAAAACGGTTATGTGAAAAAATTAACTAAAAAGTAACAAATAAGAAAAAACGTCTTGCAATTTGAAAAAGCGTGGGGTGCTTTTAAGTGATCTATTGACACCATGCACCCCAGGCATTTTTTTACATTGCAATACATTTTTTCTTATTTTACAGATCTTATTAGTATGACGAAAGCTTCCTACAATAACAAACTACAAAGATAACCAGCGATTAAGTATGAGGCTTATTATTATTACGTGTGGAACTAGAAAACAAATGCATACTAATTTTCTGCTTGACTAAAACGAATTGACTCAAAATGCTAACTCTTTGCTAGTTAATTTGTCTGTCACTTTATAAAATGCTATATTAAAAAGTATGTTCTGTATACTACTATCCGTAGTAACCCTACCGGCATGCGCCCGCGCAGATTATTGGGCCAAGGTCAGACGCAATATACAGTTCACGCATAGTTGCATTAGGTAGAGTTCATCTCTTTTTTCAAATATTCATTAGGTTAGTTACTAAAATGTCGTATGATACGATACAATTCATAAAACCTGACAATTTTGCGACAAATATAATAATGTCTATTTTCTCACGACATAACAACGATAAAACGTTTAATTTGAAAATGATTCAAATATAGTACCATTTAAAATAGTTTTTTTTAGATTTCACCATACAAAAAGCTCTTGTGTCTTTTCAAAATGAATTATTGAAATATCTATTCTATATTCAAATTGATCACTTCTATATTCAAAACTGTAAGAGCATATTGTAAACTTTCCCTAAATTTTGAGACCAGAAGTCTGTTTGATTCTATTATTACGAATTCTCAACTTGTTATATATTTCGATAAAGGTAATCAGGGATGAGGCAGGTCAATGGTTTTAAAATGTAAAGATGAGTTTACATGAAAACCTAAACGGCAAAATTTAATACAGAATTACCAAAAGAAAATAGGTTTTCGACAACCATAATTATAATGAGAAATTTATTTTATTGCTTAATAATAATGCTTGCAAAATCATTATAAACATGAGTCACCCAGCGGACATATTCATTAGTCAGCGATGTTTGTGTCCCAGATACCTGATTTAAAATGTCTAGTTAGCGAATTATTTCTTTTTGAATATTCGTCTATAATCTTATTATTCTTAAATTTTGATGAATTGAATATTGATATGTAGAATCATGGATTAGCTGTTTCTACGAGTGTTTATATTGAATTTAAGTTACCTGTGTGCTTACAATGCTAACGTTATAAACTTGCGGTCACAGAAGAAAAAGACAGAGAATGTTTTAATTTTTTAAGATAATTGTAAATTAATACGACTATATTTTGTTATGGTGAAATTTGTCTTATATTTTTTATTTAATAATTAATAAAAATGTATTGATAATATTAAAATAAAAAAATGTAACATCACGTCTGTAATCCACGAAGAGGTAGGCAGAGGAGTGTAGTACACTCGCACGTTTCACCAGTTACGTTTACATCCCATTATGGAGAGTCTTTTGCCATACAACGGGCACAAGGCCAGACTCCGAGCCACTACTAGAAATTTCTACTAGAAAATCTAATTTAGAAAAATCTAATAATACCGGACCCGGGATTTGAACCAAAGATCTCTCGATCAGCAGCTGCGCTTGCAACCAACACGACCAACGAGGCAGTCTTTATTAAAATCAATATGTTGGAAAATTTTGTATTACTTATGACAGTAATTTTTCTTATACATAGATTTAAAATATTACGTGTTACTGCTTGCAAAGCTACAGTGATATTTAACGAAATGTATTGTTAATAGAGATAATAATGGTTAGAAGTTTCTAAGTGAAATTAAAAGTAAATTGGGAAAAAAAAACTATTCATATTCCACAATTCACAGAAACCATCAAACAGTACCAACATCAAAGTAGTCCTGTCCTTTTCTCAAGTCTATGGCATACCTTAGAGGTTGAAAAAATTTAGTCGCAAGTGTTGAGACCCTAATTAAAAGTATCAGTAGTTACGCACCATTGGTCATAGTGGGTTCGAACAAAACGACATTTAACGCGAGGCAGTGACAAAGAGCGCGGTGTGATGCAGCGTCACCCGATAGCTGGTCGTAAGCGACACCGGCGTGATGCCTCTGCACATCTTGGGGCACAGACTGTATGAACAATAGAGATGACGTGCGGCTTCCATATTTTAATGTCCACAGCTTAAATTATAGTTAATGCTGATAAAATTTTATTGTAACGTAACAGCACGCCCGTAATCCCCGAAGAGGTAGGCAGAGGAGTGTAGTTCACTGCCACGTTTCACCAGTTACGTTTACGTCCCAATATGGAATAGCATTCAGAATTTCAGAAATTCAGATCCTGAGCTACTATTAGGAATTTGAAGTTAAAAAAACCAATAGTATCCGACCCGGAGACTGAACCCAGGACCTCTCCATCAGCAGACGCGCTTGCCACCACTCAACCAACAAGGCAGACATAATGATAAATAAAAACAAGAACTGTCAATGTGAAATTCACTCTAGAGCAGCGTGGGAGACGGGGGGAGTAAGAGGGGGGAAGCCTAGCAGTGGGACGTAAATTGTACTGCCAGCCTAATAAATTCACAAATAATAGAGAAATGAACGAACGATACGAAAAGTAAAATTCGTTAAAAATTAATTTACACTGACTTACATTTACTTTTAATTGTAATAGTTTATAGCATAAATAATCAGTAAGTATATCAAATGTCACTTCTATACCTCAGTTTAATCTATCAAAAGGGGGTGAATAAACACCACCTCGCAGGCACAGGAGGCTTGCGTGAGCATATCAGGTGTCAGATGTCCGCCATTTTTACTGTACCGTTGACATAGTCTTTATTACCAAGACATAAGGTTCAAACACGCATAGCCGCATATTTGTACAATGTATAGCGACAGGAGCTGATAAATCTAGCTCGGAGTCTAGATTTCTGTGTTAGTCTTAGGATTGTTTACCGCTCTATTCTTCTCTGAACCCGATATGGTTAATGGTGTCTTGCTCAAGTTTCTCCTCTAATTTGTTACTGACGTTAAAGCTGTTGGCCGAATTCTAATCTCTTATATTTTTGTCTGGAGTAAATTATGTTAGAGTGATATTTTATTATAATCTAATCATGTTCTACATGTTATTTTACAAATAATTACGGTACTTTGTTCAGTATAAACCTTAAATAACAAGGCCACTTAAAGATCGCTATTTAAAAATGGAACGCGAAATGGAAAAGAACGTTAGAAATAGCTGACGTCTTATAAAAACGATGTATTTCATGTATTGGAACGTTTTTGTTTGCCAATAATATGTACTTTCAAACGAAACGGACTCTGTTATTCCATTATTCCGTTTTAATAATACACAATTATCAAACAATATGGTCTCAAGGACACAATAACGAAGATTCTGGTGATAAACTGTTTCATGCACCTGAAAAAAACACTCATAAATCATGGGACCTAAAATAAACACTGGCCGTAAATGTTCCTTTATTATATTTACGAATATCGTGTGTTGTTAAAAAAACAACCGGCGCTCCGGTTACACGGACATTCGATCCGTCGGGCCGACGTTAATTCTCGAAATGTTATGTTTACAGTTACACTCTAAAATAACGTTTTTAAAACTCAATAAAAATTCGCGGTTCGAAACTTTCAACGAAAAGCGTATTGCTTTTTCTATAGTTCAATATGTCCGGATATAACTGGTTACTTCACGAACATTAGGCATTGTGTTTTCAGACTCATCTTTTTTTATAGTACAATTGACGTATGCCTCATGATTAGACATTTTTGTTGTATTTCAAGAAACGAGTTTCATAAAACATTTTACATCTTATGAAGTACCCCTGATACCCGAACTTGGTCAACTTGATCACTACATCATATGGATGATAATATTTATAAAAATCATGAGAAGACTGTAACTATCTATATCCCCTTACGTAATATACTATACATAACTTAATAAAGTTGCACCCGTCTTGATTATTTAATTTATTATATTTTAACGGATCTGGTAAGATAATATAATAGTAATATTTTTTTATTTTTGTTCAATGTCAGGGGTACCTACAACAAAAAAATCTATGTACTGTTTCTTGTACGTAATTCAACTGACAATAACATGTTTTGTTAGTTTTAGGAATGAATCAGCGTTGGACTAGTTTATTATTAAAAAAAAAGGACGACATCAGGCACTTTATGCATACTGAATACACGCATAAATAATCAGTAAAATTTAAATTTAACGTTTAAAACATACGTTCTGCATACATAAGTTTAAATGAGTATTTAAACGTCGATATTGTGAACGCTGTGTTCGTCTGTAATTGCGGGTACACGATTTTATACTTTGATTTCATTCTGCCACATTTCCACTGTGTACACTGCGTTGGAGAACCTAGTACATAAGTATGTAAATAAGTTACACCTCTTTTGACAGAGCCCCGAATCCTTTTTCAAATTATTCTTCCTTCTATTATATGCCGTATTTAGGAATCCTAGGGTATCTTACGGCAAGTAAACGCTTCGACTGAGCCGACTTCGGCACGCCGACATCTTTTGCCGAAGGCGGTAGACTATCAATGTAAATTAGCCCTTAAGGTTGACGTTATTAAAAAATAAAAAGAATAAAAGCATAGAAAAAAAGAATCTAAACACCTATGTTGCCTCACTTAAAAATTCCCTTACAAGACATGAAGAATGTGATGCGTCTCTTGAGAGAAAAAAAACTGTTTAATTTTATGATTCATCCAATACCCTTTAGTTGGGTAATGCGATATAGCTGGCCGGCGACATTTCGGCCGTTCGATTTTAGACTTTTAACCCGGTGTCAGGTGACATTCGATTCTCAAGTTACCCCATTTTTTTAAGTAGTAAAAATTATGGTTACATTAGACAAGACAAGATACGAAATTATAGCGTGTGCTGTGGTCCTCGTGATTTAATACATTTTATTATTGTTTAAGTATGCATATATTTAAAATTATATCTAATTTCGTTGTTAATGTTTTATCAACTTGTCTATTGGTACTATGGTTGGTGAGCCAGATTGCTGAGCCAGAGCCCGTGAGTACGGTTCCTACCTTAACTTATATCTTGGAACGGTTCAATATTAACAGTGTATAGATGAGATCGTAGTTACCGTTGGGTGGGACTACAATTTCATACAGTCAAATGGAATCAGTAACATAACAAAAATGAAACGAAAAAAATAAAATATTATATCTACAACGATTTTTTTGCGGGATTTCAAAATGTATTCGGTGCGCACCAATAGCTGTGTTAATACATTTAAGATCTACCCAGCTATATGTACTATACGTTTGGACGACATTTAAACTGGCTTTTAACGGAGTGTCGGATGTCGTAGGACTCAAGTTTCACATCTATTTGCATTATAATATTACCTTCAATTGTAACAATGTTTAATTTTATTTAAACAAAAGAACCACAGTTTACAGATGGCGCTGGCGTGCAACGTTCGTAATTTAAATTTCGTCTGTCGCTAGCTTGCGCAAATTTTATTAACATATCTGTCAATAGCTGGTTTCCTGACTTTGGATCGGATTATTGAACGGAACACTTGTCGTTATACAATCTATAAATATACAAAATAAGCCTGTATATGATTTCAAAAGATAAGCTTTTCCTCATATTCATATGGTTATTTGCACCTTAACAGACACACTGTTTTTACTGTCTGTTTGTCTGTGTGTTGTACCTATAAAATAAAACGGTATATTTTGTTAATCTCTAAAAAAAGGACTTTTTTCCAACTTCTTTATTATTACACTGTTGGTCACGGGTCCAAGGGGTTCGATATCAAAATGAGAGGGTAATTGCCATAGTGTACCACGCTGGCCAAGTGCGGATTGGTAGACGTCACACGCCTTAGAAAACATTTTTTTGTTTGGAGAATTGTAAGTAGTGCAAATTTTCTCACGGTATTTTCTATATTATAGCAAGTGATATTTAAATTTTAAAACGCACATTTTTGTGAAAAGGTGCGCGCCAGAATTTCAACTCAAGACCCTCGGAATGGGAGGCGAAATTTTCAACCACCAAGGCAAAAAAAAATATTGATGTAGACATCGAGGGAGGTCAAGAGTCACCTATCTTAACCCATAGATCAGATACTGGCTGATGTGAGAGTCAGAAGTCTCCGAAACCGGCGTACGTATATGCAGAGTGATTAATGTAGAAGAAGCACGTGAGGATTGTTATTTGATGCCCCCTGTCTACCCCGTAAGGGATCTGGGGTGATGATATTATAATACACACGATGGAATACCGTCAGTATTGTCCAATAAACTAACTAAAGGGTAGTGGCGTAACGGAATACGCTTGGCGGACGACATTCGGGCGGCCGCTTTTAGTGCAGTGTCGGGTGACACTGGACTCTCTAGTTTCATATCGAGTTCGACACCAGTAGCCGGCAATTGCTATTCATTGCTCCACGGTAATATAAATAATGATAGAGCAGCTCTATACATATTACATATACAATAAATTGTTTGATAACAGAAGTGCAATTTGCGAAAATTGACTTTATTTATATTCCATATCAAAGTGTTAAAATTTGACATTATTTAAATGGTTCCTAGCTAGATGCGTGACTAAAATATCTGTTAATAAATTAATTTTATGACTGAGAAGGGTTAAGACAGTAATATGCTACGCTGGCCAAGTGCGGGTTAGTAGAATTCACACGCCTTAGATAATTTTATGGTAAACTTTAAAGTGTGCAGGTTTTCTGACGATGTTTTACATCACCGTTACAACAAGTACATCTTCATTATTTAATTATTTTAAGTACGACAGCTTCATGAATACTTCAGGTTGTTGCTGGAACGCTACTGATCCGGACACGACTGCTTAACAACTAGTTAGTTACATATTAAAAACGTACGTAACATCACGCCTGGAATCCCCGAAGAGCCAGGCAGAGGAGTGTAGTACATTCTCACGTTTCACCAGTTACATTTACGTTCTATTATGGAATAGCGGGGTGAATAGGGGCCTATTGTCATACACCAGGCACAAATCTAGACTATGATCCACTACTAGATATTCTAGTTACATATTAAACACGTAAATATTGAAAATGAATAACTGCTGTCTTTTATGGCGGAAAGAATAAGCGCGACCGGATTGCCCTATACTAAGGTAGTCCATATCAGCTACGCCCAGCAGTAGCCGACCAAAGATATTGTCGCATACGCCTTTATTCTTCTATAGTTGTTATCTTCCATTATACTTCTGTGATACGATTAGATAATTGAGGTAACAAAAGGCCGAAATAAGACAGATTATTTACCGAATCTATCTCTTGGTAGTGGTTTAATTGTCTTAATGATAGAGTCCGCTGGGAGGGTTACAAAACAATTTCCCATTGCTACAATGAAAAACAAACGTACAAAATATACGTTTCATGCTAAATATTTATTGTGTTATTGTGTTTATTGTGTTAATATTCATGCTAGACAATGGCAATAGTACTCTCCAAAACATGAAACTAGTATAAGGGAAAGACGTGTGACGACAGCAGCCTGTGAAAATCTTTTGACACTGCCTACCACTATGTAGTCATGGCTTTGTATATGCATGTGTTTTCACTGTCGCCTTCATTTGTATCGAGATACATATCTCAGTAAAATAAAACAAAATGTGAATAGCATATTTTGTGTTGTTTTCAGCATCACGTAAAACTGGAAAAATATTTCAGTGGGATTTCCAGGTGGCTGTAACGTATCGATTACTATTTTTCAGGGCGTAATTAAAAATGTTTTTAATTACATAATCTGAGAAGCGTGGTTCCGATCGCCGGTTTAATTATCGCAGAAGCCCGACACCGGGCGTTAATTTTAGAGTAAGCCGAAACCGGCCTCGGCGTTGTGCTTACAATATTTGTGCAATGAAAAATGTTTTATACCGTTTTTCTTTCACATAACTGTAATTCTTTAGGAATGCTACTTTGGACATTCTTGATACATTTGTTAACACCGTACGGAACAAATATTCCGTCATCATCATCATCATCATGAACCTATTCCCGTCCACTGCTGGACACAGGCCTCTCCAATAGCACATCACTGAGCTCGATATTAAGCTCTTCGGATCCAACCACCGCCAGCCATTTTGAGTATATCGTCAGTCCACCTAGTTGGAAAGTATATATGACAAAATATTCCAT
>DWEH01000515.1:0-11522 GCA_018245815.1 Apyrrothrix aesculapus | reverse complement strand
GTCTGGATTTGTGCCCGGTGTATGGCAATAGACTCACCACCTATTCTATAATGGGACGTAAACGTAACTGGTTTAACGTGGGAGTGTACTACACTCCTCTGCCTACCTCTTCGGGGATTACAGGCGTGAAGTTACGTTTCAGCTAAACATATTACGAAGTGTATGGCCAAGGAGGCGTGCAACATAATAAACAAGACACACTTCACAAATTGGCCATATACATAGCGTCGTGCAGGTGTGCTAAAAGGCGAAATCTGTTTAAAACGGGAAACAGCTCCTGGCGGACCATTATAATTTGCAAGTTTCCCTGTGAAATTACTTACAAACTTTTGAATTATGAACCGTTCGGAAAGTTCGGACTAGAGTGGGGTGAAATGGACGAAGTGAGCACAACAATGACGAAATATAACAGGAGAGGGGTGGGGGGAGTTGCATCTTGTCAAAGTGATAATGTTTAAGACGGGAGCTTTAAATTTTACTTTTGTTACAATTCAATCATTCTAATGGAAAGAAGCTTTGGAGCACTTAAAACTCGAAACAATAATTTTTGGACTATTTCGGTGGATCGAGCTGTGCGCTCAGGTTCAGGTTCGTTTGCTTCGTGTCTTTGTCGTCTCTAGTGTACCATTGTGCAAAACACAAATGAACTGCTAAATACATACTATATTATAACAAAAAAGTTATAATTACAATTTACAGTTTTATTATGAATATTTATTTGAATATATTCAGAATATTATTATATGATTCTATAAAATACTATCTTATACCCGGGCGCAATAATCATTAGTATTTTTATATACAAGACATTTTTTAACGAGCTAATGTAATAATTACGATTACTAAAGTTTTACTTAATGTCTTATGAATAGATGTTACAATAGCTATGTAGATTACTCAAAATCTACATAATTCGTAGCACAATACGACGCTCACGCCGCCGCCGTGCGCTTATTTCCGTTTGCCGAACGTGGCAAACACCACATCTCGATAGTTAGTCGAGGTGACGATATATGAAATTAGATATTCTCTCACCACAATATACAACAGATATAAGTCATACAAAACGATGTTTTCGGAAATAGAACACAAGTGAAGGAAGATAATAACGAAAATAGTTTGTTGGTACATTCCCACATGGAACAATAACGGACCAAGCGAGCCTAACAATAAACCCAATGTTGTAACAAATTTTAACTATTTAATCAAATTGCATTGACTGTAAGAAACAAATATGCAACAGATGTTTTAATTTAGCATTTACATTTGTCTGTCCGGATGTGGTGACTAATGTAAAAAATATATCGTTAAGTGATATGACCCGGCACAAATGAGCGTGAGGAAACAAATCTCTTAAAAAATCATAAAGTGGAATAAAAACTCATTAAAGTTCACGAAGAAGACACAACCACACATGACACGTTCTTTTGTATAAAGGACCTGGCTTATTATCTTATAAAGGACATTTAGATAAAAAAATTAAATCCCTAACGCCATTAACCCTTTTAATAAATTCCGCTTGTTACCAGGACAGCATGGACAAAAGGTAGATGGAGTGTGTGCGTAGCGTGGGCACGTCTCATTGCCTTTAAAATGCCTCTAAAAGTTATGTCTAACATTTTTGTTAATACGACTCAATCTCATCGATGAGATTTATGAACTAAGTTGCCTCAAAGATCGATTATCGAAGAATGAAACGCAAAAAACTCGCAAAATTCATTTTAAAAAATGTAACAAAATGGTTGGGTGTGTTGCAAAAAGTCTAAAGAGTTAAGTTTGTTCCAATTTACCACCAGGGCATCATAAGTCCGCAGGCGGAGAAAGAAATCTTTTCGGATCTATGAAAAAAAAAAGAGCAAAGGCAAATCTTAAAAAAACGGCCCACAAAGGAGACGCATTGATAATACCGTCTCGTTTTAAACAACGTGTTTGACTGTGGTGAAACAGAAAAGAAAAAGTAAACGGTAAGCGAGCTCAAGTACCGGGCAATTAAAATGAGGTTGAATTTCAAAACAGAAGGAACGCACGAATAGCTCTATCTTTGTGTGTGCACTTTGTGTATAATCAGTGCTTATATGCAGTAAAGTTGCAGGTTTCTGAAATCAGTAGGTACCTACTATTGTAACGCTAAAAATCGATTCACCTTATTGTCATATCACATCGCCATCTATTGAACAAAGGATGAAATAAAATGGACAGTAAATTACGAAGCAATTTAAGGTCTGCCGCTGAAGTAGCAACAATTAAAGTAAATTAAAGTTAATTTATAATAATTAAGGTACAGTTGTGTGTAGGCTATAGTCTACCACGCTGGCTAAGTGCGGATTGGCAGACTTCATACGTCTTAGAACACTTTTTTTTATGAACCCTAAGGTGTGCAGGTTTCCTCACGATTCACCGTTATAGCAAATGATGTTTAATCTAAAAACGCATTTGTAAAGAGGTGCGCACCAGGATTTTCACCCGGGCTCCCGGAATAAGAAACTGAATTTCAAACCATTAAGCTGTCACTGTTCACTCATACATATACATCATGTTACCGGGAAAATAACATACCTGCAAACTAGGTGGACAGTGGTCGAGCAGTTCCAGCATATGCTGTATGTTCTGAGCGTCCTGTATCACGAAGTTCAGCTCCATGTCGAACTCGCCGCCCACCAGCTGAAACAAACAAAAACATAGAATTACTATTTTATTTCCTACATTTACAAACAAACCATTATGTAACTATGAGACCTTTATAACACATATAAACAACATCAACCTGCACACATACCAAACATATGCGTAATTACACCAAGATTTAATAGCAGTTCCCTCATCCATAATCACCGCCATGGCAACATTAACTTTTCTCTATATTGAAATCGTTAATTTTTTTATTTCATGAACAGCCCAGGCACTGACATGTTTTGAGATTAACTAAAGTTTGCGTCTTTGCTAAAAACTGCAGAGTCTACCAGCCTGATGGAATGTTTTAATTCCTTTCCCGATTAAATTTTAAAATCGGAATCTAATTCTGAAATAGAATTTAAAAAAACAGAGGAGCTATGCATTCAAGTTTACGGATCCATTAAGTAATTTAAATAAAACTCGCCCAACAAAATAGTGCATGGTTAATAGTTTATTTGGCTTTTAGTTTCTCCGGCCAGTTTCCATTCTATAAGCGGCGCATTTTCTGACTGATTGAAATATTGGCCGTTTCTTGAACAGTCCGTGACACAATGGGGTGTTGTCCCTGCCGTGTTCGACGGACATTTAATTTGTGCGATCGGTCAATCTCTGTATAGCCTATGCGCGCCTGGTGCCCCGCTCTTTTGTGTTCGTCAACAATAGAGTCAGCAGAGAACATGAAAAATAACAAGCTTCGTATATCCACGAGTGCCCCTTCTCTCTCTCCAGTCATTCAAAGCGATCGTGGGCATTGTCTACGTGCAAGTTCATTTGATAAGAGCGGGTAACATTGTCTCTTGTAGGGTGAGTATCGAGAGTGTAATTAGCTTGTCCAAGTTCGCAATTATTGTGTGTATGTTAAAAAGTTATACACGTATTAACGAATGTCAAAAACACCCATCGATGTGTACCGGGAAAATATCCCCCATTGATGGTCTCCTAAAATGCCTTCTAGCAACAAATGGTTGTTCCCGTGATGGGAAAGCGACTTTAAATTTCTAAGCTACCTTGCTCGGGAGTGTCGAGACTCCAGCCCGGTCAAAGTACAAAACCAATACAGTCAATAGCAAACGACAGTACGAAGAAAGATAAGACGACTGACAATGAGTGTAGCTTAGTTAATTTTTTCGCCATAAATATGTATGATTTCATGGGTTTTGTTCACTTTTACAGTACCAGGAATTCACAAAACCAAGTAGGCCCCCATATAGTCCCTTTTAAATACCTTGACGCAGTATTGAAGGCGGGGCTTCAGCTCCCTATCTATTACACTGCACTACCTTACAAAAAAAAAATAGAAAAAGATGGACATACTTCCTACTTCCCTTTCTCTCACGGTTATATGGCATAATTTCTAACAACCCTTAGTCAAAAGCTTGCTTCGATAACGGCTTTTCTACCCTTATGGTGTTAGTGTACTAGGCAATAATAAAAATAAAAGAGGTGAAATTGGCGATTCGCTTAATGGTGTTTGGCCATTGTTAGGTGTAGTTCCGTTTTAGCATATGTGCGTTACGAAAGGTTACTTTATGACACATTTGTTGTTCCTTTTATTTCTACCGGTCGGTCCGCTAGCAAATTTAAAGTGTTTTCAATATTCTATACATTTATTTTCCTTAGCTAAAGGATATTCGTGGAAAATTATGAAACAGTATTTGCTGATAGTTAAACTGGATTCATGTAAAAGGGCATTTCACAATAATAACTCACAAGTAAAAAACCAAGCTCTACTGTCATCACAATTGAAATTTATTTATATCTATGGGTTGAACAGAAAAAAGATAATTGGTGAACAATGGACACACGATGCCCCTGCTACTAGGAATGCATAACGCAACAGGGTATTTGATGACTTGTCTAAACGTTATGGGCGGGGCCGCAAAAACGGGGGCCCTGTCTATGAACGGGATAGTCACATATCGCTCTCCTGTATGTTCATTTTTTGCTGCCATCCCTGTCCTTATCCATTGAGTATAGTTTGAAAGGTTCCGATGTTTTGTGTCGCGTAACGGGATTTTTGTCGAATCAAACAACGCAACGTATGTACGAGTATGATTGATTGTCCATGGGTCCATTCTGAGTCCAAAATGAACAAAATAAAAAAAGTTTAACTTTAGAGATAAAATTAAACTACATACTAACGAAATACACATATAACAAACGTTACCACTGAGTAACTACTTTTTGCGAATTATAATTTGAAAATAATATGGACCTACTTCTTTAGCTAATTATTACAATAAGACTTAAATATGTTTTATGACATGTCCTTTTTTACTTGGCTGTAACCTCACATTAGCTAGAATGCCGCTGAAAATGTAAGGGAAAAAGTTTGTAGTACACCACCTCATGTTCCACCAATTTAAAGTGTAAACCTGTATACAAAACAGTCATAGGGCTAAAAAATCTTTTAATCGTGTTAAAAATATATCTCCGTCCATATTTGGAAATAAAAGTCAAGAGAAGCGCCGTGTCACTTTCAAATTCTGAATACTTCGCTATAAACATATGCGAGCTAACGCGAAAAATACCATATCTTTCGTACAATTTCCAAGACGCTAGTAGACGGTTAATGCAGGCTATATTTTGATCGAGTTTTCCACTTACAGGCGCCGTCGCACCGGGAAGTACTCGTTGCTGCTCGCCTTCTGGCGTCTCTTTTATATATTCTGAGATGATATATTCATGTGGCAATAAAAATTGTCACCGCTAACCGACTTGTAGGTGACCCTCCGTACTGTTCCGCTCCATTACGTGTGACTTTTTTGCGAAACAGAGCGCCGATAGGTTTTCCCTTTGGTGTTTTCTTTTGGACTGATATCTTTGCATCTATGTAGTGCGTATAGGATTAACACACCTGGTAGGTTTGAAAGCGACATATATTTGTAGGAATCAGTCCGTCAGTAGGTACGTAGTGTACGTATGATCGTACAAGTATACATGGGGACTCTAATTGTGAAATGAGAAATTGTAAATGTTCTTATCGAAAATAATCAATTAAACTGAAAAAGGTATTAAATTACAACCAATTCTTGAACCATAATATTTGGATAATAAAATTATAACGCTTTCCTGTTTGTGCACGTTTCTTACTTCAGTGTGGCGGAGGTAAGGTTACATAACTACAACTGCTTCAGATAAATTCGTTAATAAAAAGGCTAAGAAGAAGTTCTCTTTCTAACGACATAATCGCATACTCTGGCCTGGCCGCCTGGGGTACTAGTAAATGCAATCACGGCGAGTGGAAACAGGGTTGGCAGAATGGTATTTATTTTCGATAAAAATATTGTACTTGTATTGTAATTGTATTGTGTCATTGTAATTGTATTATGTCATTCTAAGTTAGAAGAATTAAAAACAACTCTGTGACAATAATTCACTTTGTGTTCGACCTCACCTTTGCCGCGAAAGTCGAGAAATTAGTTTTTCTTTGATGTATTCCTGTAATATTACGATCACATGAAGGGAACTCTTTAAATAAGCACCAAGTTTCCCTTTAGTGGTCCGAGTGCTTATTGCTAGTTTTCTAATAAAATAAATATCTACGTTTAACTCTGTGTTCTGATTTTACCCCCATGGAATACTATTCTTATTGTAACATCACGCCTGTCCCACGTTTCATCAGATACGTTATATGTCGCATCATGGAATAAGGGATGAGCCTATTACCATGCATCGGGCACAAATACAGACTCGGAATCAAATTCACCACGCCAATGTTCACATTTCTGACTACAAAAATGACAAACTTTCATGCAGATTTATTTATGTTTCACTTTCCTAATATATACATTTCAAAATATTTAATAAGGTATATTTAAATGTCCATCCATAAGACTTTTATGTTATTATAATTATTATATCTTCAAGCTAAGTCGGTACGGGACAGGCAGAAATCACCGAGTGCTATCTTGAAGAAGCACGTTAGCTCTGCTTTCAGTTCTTTCCGCCTACCGTATATTTTTATAGAAATGTTTAAACTTGTAACTTATAAGCAGAAGAACTTTCTAACAAATGTAAATTCTCTATTGTACGCTCCTAGGGGATGAAATTCTAAAAGACTGTTACTGCTCTGCGTCATAAGACCTCTGCGTCAGAAGGCCATTTGCGCAAAATTTCAGGTTGTAGACCCAGTGGTTTCTGCAATGTTTTGATCAATCAGGCAACTAGTCAATTTCATTTTGATACATTGATTTATATTAAATAGACCGTTAACATTTTAATATGACCGTGAAATTATATACAGATTGTGATAACTTTAAAGTAAGGGAAAACTGTTGACATAACGTAGCAGCCCTAACAGCGCCGTGGCCGGTAATTCGATTTGGCGCCCGGTTATCGCCGCCGGCTATATCCGAACGGATCCGGTTATGGGCTAATGGTGTTGTCGCGATCCGATGGCCGGTCTCCAAGGTGATTTGGCAAAAATAATTATCAAAATAGGTACGCAGATACAGTTACAGAGGCCGGCAAATAGAATTAGGTTAATGCGAATATTAAAGCCTCTTTTGACAAAACGTTGACACAAAATTGTTTGTACTAAAAAACTTCATATATTTTACTGATATTGAATGAACCCGGATTGCACTAACCGTACGAGCTGTGTTTTCAATCACAAGGTACTTTTGGAGTCTTAAGGATAAAGACGAAAAAAAGATATCATTGTAAGAACAAATTTTGTATACCGTTAACTGCTGAGTTACTAGACATTTCCTTCTATTAGCATAAGAACTAATTAGAATGCAATAAAAAAAATAGCATTTTATGAGGTTAATACTGTAAAAATAAAAAAAAATGAAAGAACGAAAAAGAAAACAAACACACAGTTCTTATTACAAAATAAAAAATGTACTAATTTGTAAGTGTGCGTGTATGCATGTGTAAAGCTGAGTTGTACAAATTAAATGCCTAGTTTGCGCTCGTTTGCTCAATTTAATGGCGTCCAGTTCCAAATTAAAACATTAAAAGAGCTGTGCAACCATGAAATTACCAGGCGGCGCCATTTTTGTTAGAGCAAAAGTACCAGGCTCACATAGAGTTATGCCGCTCGGCAGGTTCGCATTTCGCACGGTCTGCTTTATCGCGGACGAGCTCGACGTGGAACGATACATGTGAATACAAATCTTCGGATACGTAAAATATGACGTGGAATTGGGAGAGAAATGAGACGAAGAGTAATGCATAAAATAAAGTGAGCAAGTGATGCGGTGATGTTTGTACTTTGTCCCTTAAGTACAATATTAATGTAAACAATGGCTGCTCTTATTGCTTAAAAGCAATTTCTTCCAGGCAACCCATAATGTATATTGTGTTATGATTATTTCTTGATTAGATTTGCCCAGATGTTTATTTTATTGACTGCAATTCTATGTATCAATGGATAACTGGTTATTTTATGAAATACATAAATGTGTACGTGGTACCATGCTCGACCACGCTGCTTCTGTATGAATTGCTCGCGGTGAGAATGATGTTTGGCAAGGAAATATTGACTGTGCTATGCCTTTGACTGTGCTATGTCAAATCTCCGGTCAAAGAAAACGGTCACCCATTCCGCTTCTGTTCCTCGCGCGAGAACCCACGTTCGCATCCTCTAGTTTGAGTAAGACGAGACCATTAATATCCAATATACACGTAACTATATACGTACGTAACGTAGGTTAGGGCGATCAGCCGCCTGGGAAATGTCCCTACATATTGAAAAATTAGAATGCGACGAGGTTACATTGTGTAAAACACCCACGACAATTGCGTACATGCATTTTGTCCTCCTTATAATCTCTATTGCTTGCATACATACAGTTACGCGTATTTCCCATTAGATAAGCGGAGTTTAAGATATGTATGTAACAGTCATAAAAAAATTATACAACATGTCAATCTAGTAAAGGTACTTTTGATCTGGCCACCTTTTGGGACGTCTTCGGATAATTATACACCTGCGCATCAAATCTTCGCTTCGGAAGCTTGGAAACATTGATACGCGAAATTACTTTCAACTAGAGATTTTAATTGCAGTTTTTATTCATAATGAAACAGGAGGGATTGTAGAACAATGGCGAGCACGGCATGCGTACGTTACAAATGAATATCAGCGCGACAGAGCGGCGTCGTCGGCGGATCGGAAGTTATTGGTGTCTAGGGCTGGCACGCACACGACTGTAAAGTCGCTTGCGAGGCATTAACACTAAGCAGTAGCAGGCAACATTGAGTAGCTATCTTCTTTTCTTTTTTTTTTCTTGACCCTTTTTATCGTTCCACTGCTGGACACGGGTCTCCTCTCAAAATGAGAAGGTTAGGCCATAGTCTACCACGCTGGCGAAGTGCGGGTTGGCAGACTTCACACACCTTAGAAAACATTTTTTTTTATGAACTCTAAGGTGTGTAGGTTTCCTTACGATACCTTTTACGTAATACGTACGTACTTACTTACGTAATATGTACGTATTTACGTAATACTTTTACGTGATACGCTATCTTTTACGTAATTCTTAATAATATGAGATTTTTAAATGGTACCAAAAAGAAAGTACAATATTTTAGTAATATTGAGCCCAAATGAACGTTGTTAGATTCCATGATTAACATTAAAAATACAACATTCAGACCTCATTCATATAGGACGCGATCAAACGGCGTGGCGTCCGGACGCGCTCTGCTAATCCCGCAGATTACACGCGGACCAGCATTTTGCCCCACAGTGTGTACTTTATTCGCGTAAAATCTCTCATTACACTCCGCGATTAACTGCAGTGACAATGTGGAACAGCATTATAAAATTGTAACTGATTTAATTTATTTCTAGCGACAACATCAAATGCAATGACGATAACTTGCAGGGTTACGGCTCAAGTACCCTATGTCCAGCGTCATAACAAACATATACATATTAATTTATTTGACGAATTCCGTTAATATTTAGCACATTTGATATTAACATGATGATTACAATTAACAATAACAATAATATATATCTAATATATCGATACTTATTTAGTTAAATTTCCTTATAGTTTACATTGGACTAATAAAACAAACACGGAAATAATATAGCAGGAAATAATTGTCTTATGGCTTCTATAAGAAGGCTGTTTCGTGGATGCCAGCTGTGAAATTCAACAGAAAAAAAAGTGCTACAATCAAAACATGGAACTAATGAATATTGAATTTAAGTATTCTGGATCGAATTCATCCCAATCCCAATGGAAACACACGCAGCAACTGCAATTTATTTCTTGGTACAAGTAAATGGCAAAAGGCATGTTCATTGACGATATTAGTCGCACGCGTCTCGTTCGACCGGTCGTAAAATCGCGCGCAGACGTGACGCACTGTCAAATTACTTACTAACGTAGTTCGTACAAGCAGTTCCGTCAAGCATTCATTTCTCATACAAAAGAAAAAGTCCCTAACTACAATGGCTGTGAAAAGAGACTTACAGCACAATAGAAGTCGACAAATAAATATTTTAATCCTTTCGAAAGCTCTCGAAACTTTTATGATTTGCCCTTAGTATGTGAATCGCGAACTAAATAAAACAGCTACCGAGAATATTATTTAACGAGAGGTCGGCAAGGGTGTCTATTGTGAGACCCTTTTATATCCCCCCGGTTTATTATTAAAACGTTTCTTGGCGTTTTTTATTTCCTGCTCGGCCATGAAATCCTGGTACTGGCGATTAGATATTCCGTTAGAGATGCTACGTTCTTTTTTTGGCCCTAATTAATTATTCAAATGCCCATCGTTTCTTCCCTGCGAATATCTAACTAATCTACTTGTGATCTCCATTAAGGGTTAACTCGCCTACTGCAATTTTAAGGACGCAAAAACCCCAAGAAAGTTTTTAATATCTCATGTAATAAATGTATCCATTGTGACTGACCAATAATAAGCCTAGGGACTTATTACACATTCAAAAAGTATTAGGGTGTCAGGGAAGCTAAGGGACTTCAATAAGAGAGCTGTGACGTTAGCACTTACGTCTTTACGTACCTAATGGGATAAAAGTTACAAAGACGAGGTTGCATTAAGAATGATCTATATTTATTTCACAGATAATATTCGAAATAATATAATCATATTATTAATAGAGATACAAGTATGCAGGCATGAACTTGCGAAATGTACTGTGTCCTTTAAGTTGCAATTATACTGTCAAGTATCGTTTGCGAAAACACGAGCTGGCATGAATATGCAATAAAAGTACCAGGGCGTCATAGAACGTGAGCGCTAGTTCGCACGCGACGAGAGGGGATGCTGTGGACCCCTGCGGTTGGGGAGAGTAGCAGAAGGGCGCGGACTCAGAGTCCAACGAGACTGAAAAAGTTGCAACATTTGTTATACTCCGTGTACAACGTATAGTAAATAAATGACGCCTATATAATTAAACATTTACGCACCTCTTTCAATTAGGTGATCTTTAAGATTGTCTAATTAAAATTATTGTCATTATTTTCTCGTACGACTAGGCCGAAAGACAAATAATGACACGACAAAATTAATGGAGAGCAGTGATTCAAAACTCGCAAGTTAGTCGAGTGCAAGTTGCGAGTAGAACATTTCGTCCGAGCGCACGCGGCGCCGGGTACATTCAATCAATGAGAACCTACAGTTTCCGTCTCATGATCCTGCTTATACCTAATCTTTTAATAAACAAGTTTTCTGGCGAATATATCTTTCCAGAAATTTATATAATCAATCGTAGTTTACCTCTGCCATTGAAATCTGCCATTTGCTTTCACAAAACTCTTTTAAGATTATTTTTGTTACGATATACGTAACATCACGCCTGTAATCCCCGAAGGGGTAGGCAGAGGAGTGTAGTACACTCCCACGTTTCACCAGTTACG
>DWEH01000514.1:0-11527 GCA_018245815.1 Apyrrothrix aesculapus | reverse complement strand
CCCCCCCGCAACCCCCCCCCGCCCCCCCCCCCCCCCCCCCCCCGGGGGGGGGGGGGGGGGGGGGGGGGGGGGGGGGGCGGGCGGCGGCCGCTGAATGTCTTTAGAACACGCCCCCGCGCGCCCAACGAAGCGTGCACACGCTGCGCTAGTAGTATATGAAACCGAAATTGGAACACAGGAAACGATCGATTTCCGGGACCGGCGCCCCGCGCCCGCCTCCCGCCCGCGCTCACATATCTACAACGTACAAATAAAAAATTAAACAATTAAAAATCCTGTGAACGAGACTATAGTAAAATTGAATTATTATTATTTCATTCATTACATATTAATTAATTATGATCATAATAATAATCATTATTATCTATTTATTTATTTATTCATTCATTTATTTATATTATACAAAACAAACGAGGCGTTACAATATTGAGAGCGGTTCGTATTTAAAGAAAATTGAACTAAATATTCATTCGTTCAGCTCGCGACACTCCCGACGAATCCCGCCATCTGTTGGCACATCTCGCCTCGCTCTACCTTCGACCCTTTTTTACTAGAACAAATCAATAAAAACGTCAAGTCTTAACGAATTGATTCCGATGAAGCGGCGCCCCCGACAGCGATACAGTAGATATTTAAAACACGAATGGCAACACTGGTCGCCGGATGCATGCGGAACAAGACCACGAGCTTCAAGTATTTACACCGTGAATGTGTGATTTTAAAAAAGTCACCATTCTACATATAAGTATACGTTAATTCGTGATTTGTAACTATGACAAAACGTTACCCATGATTTATAACGTCCTGCACATATTTATACCTACACAGGACCTTTAAAAAAAATAAGAATCGTACCTAACCGTAACAATGCGTTTATATCGCTAAACGTTTAGATAAACTTACAAAGTAGGTTTTCAATTTTTATACATATTAAATACGTAAATATTTAATAACCGCCGACATACATTAACACAGTAGCGCCCCAAGTTGCGTGACAGGAATTGACTTCGGACTGTGTTCGTTGATCGAATGTAGTTACTCTGGCACACCTGCCGGCATGCTGGCAGTAGCAGAAGAACGATGAAAAGACATGCACAACCGCAGTGAGCATTCGAAAAGCTTAGGGCTTTTCAAAATACCAAACAACAGCATCATATCGAATGGATTACGTATGAGTTCGAAAAGCGCGCCACGCGGAACATATTCACTGCAGTTGCGCGACGTGTACTTTGGTCGGTTTGCGGGTTAGAAGTCGAACAGCTCCGGCGGAGGGATGGGGTCGGTCGGCAGGCAGTCGCACGACGGACCCACGGGGGTGTTCGGGGAGATCGGGGAGATGGGGGACCTCGCGCGCGCCTGCCGTCTCAGGGTGTGAACGCTGTACGAGTGTGGCTGGTGCTGCACCCTAGCGCGCGGCCTCTCCACCTCGCAGCTGTCCACCCTGAGCGAGAGCGACGATCTCGGCTGAGGTCGCGCCGGGGACAGCGGGGGCCGGAGGTAGTCGGAGCGAGCGAGGCAGAGTTGGTGTGGGGGGTAGGCCAGGAAGTGGGCGAGCGTGCCCGAAGGGGTCCGAAGGCCGCCGTTGGCTACGAGAACCATATCTTCGGCCGATAGCCGTAAGCTGTCGGAGCGCGGCGGTGGCGGCGGAGGAGTGACGGACAGGGGCGAGGGAGGCGAGGGCGGCGAGGGGGGAGAGCGCGGCAGGGGCGAGGAGGGCGAGTGCGAGCGCGGCGAGGGGGGCGAGGGGGGCGGCGCGCGGCGGCGGCGGCGGCGCCGCGGGGCGCTCCCGGGCAGTCACAGCTTGAGTTCGTTCGCTATTTTTGACGCAATATTCTTAAAGCCGATACTCGTGCCTGCAACAAAATATCACCACATCGTTTCGTTAATCGTGTGACAATCAAATTTGATATGACATCACTGAATCAAATGTATAATATAACGAATACAATAAAAATAAACGTCTATTAGTCTAATAATCTTCTTGATTGAACTTGCACAGGTGATAGTCAATCATCTACAGTCTCTTAATACAACAGGGCACTGACGCAATAACAAGTATACAACCAACCAATTGACTAACCTCAGTACACAATAACTCGAGCCTAAAGCCCCGCTTGAGCGCGCGGCTATAAAAATGTTGCGAGCAATTTGTTAATGAAAGGAGTCAATGGAGTAAAGGAGCTCAAGGCTCTCACTCACTCCCGATGTATGGCAATTGTCGTACCCCTACACCACGGTGCGACGTGGGAGTGCACTGCCGCCTACTGCCCGCCGCTCACATTCGATGCGCTCACCGGATATCCGCTTGAAGCGCACGCCGTTGAGCGAGAGGCGCGGCAGCTTGCACACCTCGATCTCCCACTGCACCAGCGAGTCCGCGTTGGGGTCGCCGTGCACGCACAGCAGCAGGAAGCGCTCGCGCTGCTCGTAATCACAGTTGTTTGCGTCTAGCACCTTCGCACCACGAGAAATCAAACGAAAATAAATCACTTTTAGACAACTTAACCATCTACTAGAATACTTATAAAGCAAACACTAGTTTTTTATGATTACTTTTGCGTCATTGTAGAAATTATCCATGCCAATATATATCTCGAGTCTAGATCGCACATAGTACATCGAAGTATGTCATGTCAAGTCATCATGATGACTTCAGCAACAGCAGCAACGACGACTTAACATAGTTATTCATCGAGCCAAAAGAACGAGAGAGATTATTTCACTAAAATAAAAAACAAAATCTTCTCACCTTCCGTATCTCTGCCATAATCTCGTTGGGGTCCCGCGAGGAGGTCGTTTTCATGCTCCACGTGAACCGAAGTACCCGCGGCTTCACCTGCTCCTCGTTACCTTGCCTATGCAGAGAACGAGACGGCCCCTCATCAAATGTTGGCTACCTTACACATTCGTACTGGGCGTACAGGCGGTACGTACAGCGCCATCTATTAACGCCATTCGCGAACTAATAGTACCGCACACAAAAACTTTCATATCCTTCGACACGTATAAAACAAATTCTTCCCGTTCTTTTGTACATACAATTTTGAATAGCAAAATATATTGTATTTGACCAAATTTTATATCCACTGCCCTGTGGCAGAACGGAACACCTTTTTATGTTATACTCAGATACACATATGAAACAAACTCACACAACGCAACACAACGATGTTGTAGACCCACGACAACCAATACATTTCCATATGTAACCTCCACATAGTCGAGGACGAGGACATAATTATCATTCGCTACTGTTGGTCTATGATTGATATATCAGTGGTTCTCAACATATTCTCGATTTCGCGATCACAACTGCGCTTTTTTTCTATATAAATAAAATCGTTTTTAAAACAGTACAATTAAAAATGAAAGAAATGGGTTCAAATTTCGGGTCGGGTACTATTGGATTTTTCCAAATTACATTTTCTAGTAGAAATTTCTAGTAGTGGCTCGGAGTCTGAATTTGTGCCCGATGTATGGGAATAGGCTCACCAGTCACCACCTATTCCTTAAGGGGACGTAAACTTAACTGGTGAAACGTGGGAGTTTACTACACTCATCTGCTTACCTCTTCGGGGATACAACAGGTTTGATATTATGTTTTTTTGGTAGAATTAAAAGTTAGGTACCGTTAATAAAATCTATTTTACCGATTGCATAAATGTAAATACTTATCATTCAGTCATTCTTTTGTTCGTTCATTAATTTATAGCATAGTATTATAAATTGCCCGGCTTTATACACGTTTATGCCTAGTCGCATATATACTTAAACATAATTGCTAAACAAGATCACAAGTATCGATGTCACATCACTGGCAACACACATGTTAGCCGGTAGACACAATATTAGCGTGGCCCGGTTAATGTCATCTTTATGTTATGTTATTTATTAGTGATGTGAAAACTATTTAATGATATAGAAAGGTTATTTTTTCCGAGATGATTAAGTATCTAAATCCTAATTGTGTTATCTAATTAAACCTTTCGAAAAAATGTAAAATAAATACACAACAAAAAACACGAAGATTAAATGCAGCATCGAAAGCTATTGCTTTAATTAAAAATCAATCAATAACAAAAGAAAGACTACAATCGCTCCTCACTTCCGCTTTTAATATCCGCTAGTTTGACAGATTCGTTTGAAATATAGAGCAGAGAAAACGTTAAAAATGGACATACAAAGAAAACATCAAGAATGTATATTTTTGTGTGGTTTGTTTCGCTACAGATGAAAAAAAACTAAAACATTCAGTGAATTACAGAAGATTTTTACATAACTTTAATAATCGAAGACTAATATGAACTTACGAGCAGCCGCACATATTGTAATGTAATGCTAGGAGTATAGTTGAACACAAGACGAATGAAATTTTGAAAAAATGGGATTTGGGAAGGGGCGGGGGGGGACTTATTTTTTTAATACATAATATAAGGTAAGCGTATGTATGGCGCGCGCGCAACATACACTTACACAGCGCTAGAAATGTGGAAGGGGTGGGGGGAGACATAATGATATACCAATGGATAATTACCCAAGCAGGGATTGTGGGCTAGCGCCTACCGCATGCTTCGGTGTGGTACCGTCCAACGGCCTAAAAACAGAAAAACATAAAAAAAAACTAACACTAAGGGCGGGCGGTTGCACACAGAAAGGGGAGAGAGGGGCAGAATATCACATAGTCCCCGGTGGTTCGTATCAAGCACAACGGGGTAGGTAAACATCATACGCAAACAGTATCAATACATTCACAATTAAAATTTACATAGTGTGCAATTTGAGACGAACAAAAATTTACTAAGACTTTAAAATTAATACAACCTAATATAAAAAAAGAACAGTACAATAAAATTATATAATAAAATCAGGCAGACTTCATCAACAGTTTCAAAAAAATTGTAATATAAATTATTCTATGTATATATAATAGCGCAAAAATAATCGCCATCGTGAGTCATACATAAGTAAAATATTTTTTTGCTCTCTCCGTCTGTAGCTTGATACAAAACACCGTAACTACCAACTAACTCAACACAATACTAAGCTAACATAGTGCAAGCACATAAAAAGCTACCGTATATCCAGACAATACGATTAGATATATAAATACATACATACACACACACAGGCAGACAACACGCACGTCTACAACATAAATACAAAACGTCAACGGTATTAATATTACATGTTCAAACATACTTGTGCTTGTGCTACATTCGAAAACTTACCTCACATTATTTGATAAATATTTTTGAAAAAATATGTACCAACTATAGGATACGATAAGAATTATTGTTTTAAAGTCGATAAAAAAGAGTAATGCGCCCTATACAATACACTAGGTGGTTTTAAGTTTTTGTGCACTAAGTGAACCACATTAATAAGTTAATAGTTATGTTGAGAAACATTGCATTGAGACAATTGCGAAGAGACGTGGAAATAATTTAAAAAAAAAACACATGCAACTTGTCTTTTTTCCTTTCCAATCCGAGCACATACCCTGTAATGTTAAAAAATAAAACCATTCGGCTCACAGACAAATACCACGACAAGATGCTTCACACGGCTCTGTTAAAATTGGTTAGAACACGCGAAATATTGACTTTGTTAAAAAGAATAATTAAAAAAAACACACGCAGGAATTAAAACGACAAACGAGTTAATTTTTTCTTGTTAAATTTAAAATAACAGACGTTCGAAGTAGTCCATCCAACTTTTATATATGTAATAGTATTTTCTAATTTGATTGAAACGCATCTAATGTTTACGAAATTATTATAAAACTCCCAACAATAATTGTTTTACACATACGAGGATTACGATGATTGAAGAAAAGATCTCTTTGTTTTTTATTTTTCAAAATATTTGTCTTAAGGATTTTTTAAAGTTAATTTTTTAACATTCATTTATTGTTGATAAAGATATTGTTAAAATTTTAATTTTATATAATTGACAGTAAAAGATCAGATAAAAGGTGCAGAACAAAATCGGTTGGACTACATACAAGTTAAAAATGACCATACATTTAATTAATTTGAACAAATGCGATGGTAACGACCCCTGGTGCGGTTTACGTGCGACTGGACTACTGGCTGTACTATGGACTGATAGAATGATATTACGACTTGATTTATCATTGCAAGCCTAAATATTGTATACAAAATAACAAATTATCCATGAAACTAAGCACAAAAGCTAACTGAAGAAAAATAAAAAATAAAAACTTATTATTGTCAATGGACGGTCATTGCGTATGTATGTTTAAGTCATGGAACGAGAACAGATGACAGGAAGTCATGGATATCTTAATTGTGTAATAAATTATAATATAAAGTATATTCTAAAAAAATTAAATGCGGAAAAGAAAATTAAAAATTTTAATTTTTCATTTATAAATGACATCTCTGTTTCTTTTACATTAACATTACTAATATTATGGCCATATAAAAAAAGGAAGCTAAACCGCACCAGAACGTCGTGATTTCGTTGTAATTATACAAAAAAAAAACAAAAATTAGGAAATCATTCAAAAAAAAAACAAATGCCAAGCGAGCCGGCCACGAGCGCGCCTACCTCCGGTGGATGTCCAGGGAGGAAAATATGCGAGGTTTCTGACGACCCGTCGACTCGCCCAACACGGATAAGCTACGGAAACAACAGTTTTAGCCTTCGCTCCGTAAATATTCAAACCTTCACATTCACCACACTCGACTATTCATCTTTTACCCATTTTTATTTTTCACAAGCCTCACAACCGCACGTTGGGTGTGACATGTTGAAGTATTACCATAAATATCATTTCGAAACTGTAATCAATCATTACTTATGTATACAGTTAAATGTCAAAATAAAAATAAACCTCTGAAAATACTTAACTGTGAAATAGTTATTTATTTTATGACTATAGTAAGTTATGTATTAAATGAATGTTGTATTGTAAACTCATAGTAGAGCACAAACCTTTTGAACACTTCCCATGCTCACAACTTTAACTAAAATTATTTTATCACAGCCGTGAATAAATTAATTGTTCATCTTCCAATCTACCCAGAGAAGCCAACGTTCTCTTAAATTTAAAAATAACACTTCTTTCTATCTATCTTATCTATTTTTAATTATAGCGTAGATTGTTGCAACGTGACACACATACAATTAAAATTATAAAACTGTTCAAATCATATAACATATGAAATAAGTACATACATTACGTCAAGAACCCTGAAAAGAAGACCTCTTGAAGGGACTCAATTGAGAATTCTAAAAATAACACATTAATGGAAAAGATAATCGTCAACTGTGTATACAGTTACATAATATATGTTTATATAATAAATGTATATATAAATATATATATATATATGTGTGTGTTGCAAACATCGAGGAGGTGACCAAGTAAAACACATTGTAGTTATTCAAAACTTGATTATTATTCGGACAAGAGCAATACAAGTGATTCTGTGTAATGATGTATCGCACGACAGACCTTTGATGACTTTCACAATCATTTTTGTTCTGTTTTAAAATTTAGTTTTCGCTTTTATTTATTTTCGCGTTGTCAATGTCGATATTTATATCAAATTTATACAAGAGATGAACGAACGTTCGAGAATCGTAGACAGTACACGCATAAAGGAAATTATTTCATGTCAATTGTCAATTAGCACAGTTCGATTCGAATGTACAATGTTGATGGACCGTCGCAAAAATATAATAAAAACGAAATTACGAACGCTTAGCTATGTTATTGAAAATTTTCAATTCGAGTACAGAGACTAAAATTAAAAAAAAAAAAACTGAGCCAGCTGACATTAGATACAGTCGGCCGCAGAAGCGCTCGTAAAGCCTCTGATATTTTATAATCAATCGAAAGGTCTATGTTCAAACGTGTAAAAAGTAACACAAATATGATATATGTAATGTTTTATAGAAGCATGAATATAATAATACTTTACAGGGGGAAATGAATCACTGAGCCCACATGGGCTTCGTCGTACAGCCGAAACAACGTTGTCTGAATAACATTAAATGTTGCATTGATTGCTTCGTTAATATTAATTTTCAAGCGGTAAATTTAATTAATCGACGCAAAAAAAAACGATAATAAAATAAAAATAAATGCTACCTTATGTATGTGAAAAATGTCAAACGAAAAAAGAACCGTAAGGTAGAAATGAAATAGAACATTAAAAATAATAATAATGAACTTTCCGATACAAATGTCGTAACTAAACTTAGGAACTACGTTAGAATATGAATGTTTGACTGTCAGTTACACGCGTGCCGTAAAATCATACTTGATAGAGAACACCATATACATGTATATGTATAAATATACTTACATATCCACTATGCGTAAATCGTGGCATTTTACGATATCAATTCAGACAAAAGAAAAATAGGTATAATATTTTCTTTCCAATCGAGTACGTTTAACAGTTGGGAGGTGTTGTGACATATAAAAATGAATACGATATAAATTGATATGTCACTTTAACACGTTACAATCGAAAATATATAATCAGTACACAGATTGTTTTAAGCGGGTACAATTAATAAGGGGAAAAAAACCTTCTCGAGACCTAAACGAGTTCAAATGTAACTCGCAATGAATTATAATAAATGACACTGATGATAAGAAAATGATGATTACCTTTTGTCCAACGTCTCTGACCGAAGTGTTTCGTCGATAGGACACATGTATACGACGTGCAATAGATTTCAAATAAATCCACGTGTAACAAAAAAAAACCTAGACGTTCACACAATTAATGAATGTAACAGCACCTAATATTTTATATAACTCTACATAAAACACCCACGAAGGTGGTCGTGTGATATACATATATACTTATAATACAATAAAAGTATATTTTTTTATGAATGCTGATTGCGACTGTACAGTTAGTAATAAAATTGCAATGACTTTGTAGAAAATTCCTTTTTTTAGCGTTGTACATGATGTACGATTGCACATAATAAAATATATTTTCACATTATTTCACATGAATTTTCACTGTCCATTTATAATTTTTCGCTAGTAAAAAATATATACGATAATGGTGCGATACCAAGCTTATATTTTCACAATGAATCCGTCAAACTTACTCTCTTGCTATAGACGGAGAATATTTAAACAGATATTATAATTCAAGACGTATATGAACAAACAAATTATACATACATATATTATGTACGTAAAAATAGATATCATTACACTAGCGACACAAACACATATATCTCCCATGCGTACATACGTACGTACATACATACATATATGTACAAAATCATATTTTTACCTAATAAACAATGTTAGCCTAGGTAGCCTAGCCTTATTTATGAGTCCATAAGAAAATATGGAAAAACTGGCAGCGAGCCACGGATCGACCGGACCGGCGAGGGGAGCGGTTCTAAAAAGAACTAGAAAAAGATAAAAAGATACACTATAGTGTAAAAACTTCGGCGAATTGACTTGCGATATCAGGGACTTTTCACACTCGGACGTATTGCATAGAACGTTCCAGACCTCGTCCGTTCGATCGATTTAAAACGCGCCTTCGATTTTTGCAATAACATTTATGATTTATATAGATTAAAAAAAAAACCAAACGTTACAATGATTTTTCAAATAAAAAAAAAATTGTCACACATCGATACTATATTTCAACGACGAGAGTGCACTAAGTCGATGAGGTATAGCTGACATCCATGATCAACATTTTGATAGGAAATATACATTTAAACCGAACACCTGGTATGCTGAGAGTTGTACAGTCGCGGTGAAAATGAAAATTAATATTTTTTTATATTTCGTTATTACTCTTAGCCGGCACCACAGATTTAAGGAATAATAGCTGCCTTAACGCACTCCCTTTCTGCCTCTCTCTCTCTCTCTCGTTCTCCATCCTTCTTTCGTATGCGGTAACACCTAACAAGTATTTGTACCAAAGGCAGGGTATGTCACGTATGGGGTGTACGGGGCCTGTGTGTCTTAAACGCTAAACGATCACTTAGCGTATAAAATTAAATCATATAATAATATACTGCTACATCTCACTCGCGTATTATTTCCCTAGCGTGCTCTGTCGCGTGCACACAGCCCGCCAGCGCGGGCGCCGCACGAGGCGTAACACTTTAGTAGAATTAGCTATGTAAAATATCAACTACGTATGTATAATTGTATATCGTAAAACATACTGAAATTTGAAACGTACATACATACACATCTCTAACGCGTCACGACAAAAATGGCTCACGAACGCCGAACCACCGACAACATTAATCACAAAATCCAACTGAATTTTCTACATGTATATATTATTAAATATACAAATATACAAAATATTATGTTTATTTTTTCAGTCATCGAAGTTACCATTAGAGATTTATTCAGGGCAGAGTCAAAGGCGTTTTGATGTAAGGAAGATTAAAGAAAAAAAACAAAAGAAAACGAAACAAAAACAAAACGGAACAAACAGTCAGATTTGTGCTTTTCGTAAACTTAACGAAGAAAACAAAAAAAATTATACGGAACCCTGGAATGTACAAAATTCGTTAGAACATAGATTATATATGAATGTCTTATTAGCTACGATGAAATGCGACACGCGGCGGGACTAGGTCGCCGCTGTGCGTTGTCTAATTCAAATATTTCAATTTAAAAAAATATATGAATATTTCTATACATTTCAACATAAATAATATCGATGCGTATCTACACTCCGAACGCGTAAGTCGTAAAAAGTTAAATTAGAAAAATTACCTCCGGTAATTTTTTTACACTTTTGTCTGTGACTGTACTTAATATACAAATCTGTGTTTTTTTTAATATCCAAACATTAATTGCACTATAAAAATAAAATCTCTTAGCATAATTTTTGTTGTTAAAATAAATTGAAAAAAAAAATAAAACGATCCCAAAATATTTTCTATATCTCGTCTAGGCCGACTGTCCGAATATACATATTTTTTTTGTGTAAATTAAATATAAATATTTGAATAAGACAACGTACAGACAGAAATGTCGCCGCGACAATATAATTACAATAATTTCATATTACTGTTGTATGCGTGTAATCAAATTTCGACCGCTTACAGTTAAATGTTACAATGAAAAAAAAGTTACCATCTTATGTCTTAAAGTGAACTAAATTGCGAATGAAAAATGTTATAATCACCTAATAATGTATGTTTAAATAAGATATGTGGATATATTAATAATATATATTTATATATTGCACCACTGGTTTAAATTGTAGTGTTATTTATATATCAATATATTTTTTATATACGTTTAAATAAATAAAGCTAAAAACAATACGGAAAAAATCACTTCTATTCTGCACCAAAAGTGATTGAGTAAAGATAGCAAATAAAAAAATAAAATTCAAAATTGGCTCTAACAAGTCTATAAATTGATTTAGAAGCAGTGATAGCCTAGTGGTATGAAATTAAGCCTCTCACTCCGGGAGGCCAGGTTCAAATCCTGGCGCGCACCTCTTTACAAAATGTGCGTTTTAAGTTTAAATAT
>DWEH01000513.1:0-11528 GCA_018245815.1 Apyrrothrix aesculapus | reverse complement strand
GTTCCGAGTTAAACCCGATGTGTAGATGTAAATTTGTAGCGCACGCTGCGTTGCGGATGGGATTTAGTTGTTGCGAAACTTTCCCGAGCAGATAAATTTCTAAATATTCTAAATAACCCGCTTACCTCATAGATACGTACACACATATGTACCTACCTACCACGAAATATTTTATACCTAATTATTAAATACATTAACGTTATTACAGAATATATGATGGCATAGGCATATGAAAGACCCATTAGAGATTACAATATATTTACTGGTACATTAAATACGCCTGTCTTGAAGCATAGCCCTTGTCTACATTATTTTCTTTTAGCTTTTTAAATATGTTAATATGTATATATATCCAATATTAAAATAACAACCATATATTTACTAAAATATAGACTTTACTTGTGGACGTAAATAACGTAACATCACGTCTGTAATCCTCGAAGACGTAGGCAGAGGAGTGAAGTACACTCCCACGTTTCACCAATTACGTTTACGTCCCAAAATGGAATCGGTGGTGAGTCTATTGCCATATACCGGGTACAAATCCAGACTCCGAGCCACTACTAGAAATTCCAATTAAAAAAAAATCCAATGGCACTCGACCCGGGATTTGAAACCAGGACCTCTCGATCGGCAGTCGCGCTTTCAACCAACACGACCAACGAGGCAGTCTAGTCTAGTACTCGTGGACGGATAGAACAAAGAAGGACGTGAATTTTCAAAATATCATTTCTGTTATCATTAGAATCAAAAGTGCCATCTCTACAAGAAATATAATTTCTATCACCAACAGACGTACTTATGATACAAATAATATGGTGATGAAATGAGATACATAGAACAAAATGAACAAGTTGGAGAAGTAATCAGAGCCACGGGTATGATCTCTATAAAGTGTTGAAGAAACGCTTTGCCCATGGAATAACATCCAATTGATGCACAACCGCACCTACGGTACATTTAGGGCCAATGAATGGGAGCAGCCCGCAGGCGAAGGAAGTGACCAGCACCTTGATTGAGCTATAAATCTAGCGCTCGTTACACGCAATCGCTTTGGAATGCAACTGAGCACAACGCATGTACGTGCACGGGACTTATTGTTCCTAGCTTAGGATGATTACCTAGCACAGCACCTGAATAGTTCTTGATGTCCTTTCCACCGAGATGAAACTCGCGTTTCTTAACAATAGTATGTCATCTACCTGTACCTAAAATTATAGACAACTGGAAAATTGTTAACATTCGCATTGGAACTTATAACTTATTTTATCATAAGGCAGAATTCTTAAATTTTAAGTACTTCCAAACTCCACCTTAGGCGCCCAAGCTACATTCAGCCGCCCGCGGTGCACCGAGCTGTGCTACAGGCAAGACTTCGGCGCCTATCTGATTGCAGTTTAGCGTAGCCTACCTCGACACAGTTAAATGTACTAGTTTTATGTTAATTATTACATACACACTTGTCTTCACGCCAGATCTCTCGCGGGGTAGGCAGAGAGCACCGAGTGCTATATCTCTATCCTTACAGGCCTGCCTCGCTTCTTCTATATTCATTACTCTCTTCATACAAGCACGCCGGTTTGAGAGATTTCTGACACCCGCAACAGCCAGTATCTGGCCTATTTGATCAAGATAGGTGAGTCATAGCCTCCCTTGGCACCTGCGTCCTTCAACATTTGCATTGTAACTGTAATGTTAATTATTTAATAAAACTTACTTCACAATTTAATTTCGGTGTCGTCGGGTTACTTAAAAGTAACAATTCATCACAGAGTCGACCGTTAAAAATTCAGTAAAATTGTTTCAGAATGGCTGCATTGTTGTTAAACATGCAGTACTGTTATAAAAATGGAACTATTATACATCACTCGTCCGTGACCAGTTGGACCTGAGATTACTTCTCGCGGTCTCGTCTGTAAATATTATTTAAGTAAATAAAGAAACCACAAATACTATAAAATGAACTTCAAGATACATAGGCACTTATAATAATACAATGGGGCTGGAATTCTATTGTGGTGTCGACATTAACGAAGAAAACATATTTACATGGTGATGTTACAGGTAATGATTAGGCACCGCACAAACAAGTAGCTACCTTGAATTGATATGTTCGAGGAAAACCGAACAGCTGAGCGTTGTGACCACATGTTTATAGCTCGGCGTTAATTATAAACTGCTTACCCACCTCGCTGAGGCGTAGTAAACATTCTTATATGTACTACTTTTGTTTGAGATACACATATTTCGTTTTGCTTACGCTCGCTCACTTACGTTTTTCGACAATCTCATCTGAGACAAGCGAGATATAGTCTGGGATGTAGCACGCTCGCCTAGAAAGTGTCTATTCACTCTTGTCCTGGTCTGTTCCAGGTTGTCCGAATCGGTAACAACACTTGGCTGCAACCTTTTCTACATTCCATTGCTATCCACGGTTCTCTCTCATAACCGCGGAAGCCTGAAGGACACTAAAGTCCATACTCAGGTCTACTGTACGTGTGTATGTATACGATGTTGAGATTTCGAGTTGTCAGGAGTCCTTTACAATAAGACATTGATGAATTTGTTGAACTTCGAACAAAAATCGCATAACTCCACAGTGTATTGAACATATGTAAGTAGTAATATTTATATTTTTAAATTTAATATCCGTAGAAATAAAGACGAATACTTGTAGATTATTTTTATACCAGTGGCTTTTTAGCTTTCCATATACTGTCAAATGGAAAATGCGCTCGTTTTAAAAACCAGCCAGCTTTAAAATCAAAATTCTTAAGGTATCGTGTTTAAAATGATCCGTTTAATAGTAATAAAATTTTATAACCGTATACCAACGAATGAAGTTTCAAGGAGCTAATGAGTAACAAATTACTATCGCATTTTGTTATTGCAGACATCTTGAGCCCCGAACTATTATGAGTAACACAGATTTTCGGCGTGGTTTCATTCCGTTATTTACATTTCGTAGTAATATTTTTCATCTACGCTGTTTTTATGTAAACCTAAACGAGAAATAGTACGACAACGTATACTTGGTTTTATAGCCTTGTCATATTTTACATATGTGTAGTGTGTAGTTGCAATATATTACATAATTATATTAATACAAAACATTTTCCCGTGTGCATACATTGTAGGAAAGTCTGTAAATGCTGTTCGTAGTAACCCCGACTGAGTATACATTCCAAGACAGGTGCTACAACATATCTACGTATGCCATTTTCCCGGTGAACTACTATTACTATACACTTATTTTTACCGTCAAGCAATTGGTAGAGTTAATGGTTTGGTCGAAAAGGTATGGTTCTCAATCCACATGTAGGTATAGTAGAGGCGACCAACTCAGTGCAATGTCTCTGTAAATAGCCTCGAATGGCTCATATACTATTAAGAACTTGAAATCCTTTTAAATAGTAACTATTGCTTAACTAAAGCATTGTTTCCCACAACTACACTACCGTGTTCCAGTCGATACGCTTGCTACGTTTTCTAAAACAATCATGATGATGTGATGATGATGTCCTCCATGTAAAGATTCGGTCACAGATAGCGCAGTGAGGCTGCCCGCTAGCATTATATGTGTAATTGTAGGAGGGATTGGGTCGAGTTTTCAGAAGCTGACGTTTGGCATCAAGATGATCGAGGCGAGCGCGCTCAAAGTTACTAATGCCCGTTTTGACTGCATTTTGCCACTCCAGTCTCTGAGTAGCAAGCACCTCCCAAGAATCGCAAGATATTCCACAGGATGTTAGGTGGCGTTTTAGCACATCTCTGTAGCGTAGATATTGTCCTCCGGGTTTGCGCTTTCCTGAGCTAAGCTCTGAATAAAAGATTGACTTCGGCAACCTCGAGGAGTCCATACGCACTAGGTGTCCAGACCAACGTAGTTGACACTTCATTAGCAAACTCTCTATACCGGTAATTTCAGCCCGACGAAGAACTTCAGAGTTAGAAACACGATCCTGCCATTTCAGCCGAAGGATGGCACGGAGACACTTTATGTGAAAGATGTCAAGACGTCTGATATCACCCTTGTACAGACACCATGTCTCCAAAGCATACAGAAGGAGAGGTAGAATGATTGCTCTGTAGACGGCAAGTTTTGTGTGAAGCTTAAGGTCGTGCGACTTCCATACTCTTTGGCTCAGTTTACCAAAGGCAGCAGCGGCCTTGGCGATTCGCGCAGATATGTCAGACTCAAGGCGATTGTCGCTACGGACTAGACTTCCTAAATACCGGAAGGTAGTGACTTCGTCTAGTTTTTTCCCACCTAAAAAACAAGCAGCGTCACTAGCAGATTTTCCCCTTGCGGGCTGTTTCAAGATCTGAGTTTTCGACGCGCTGATTACAAGGCCGAATTTTCGACAAGAGTCATCTAAATTGTCGATGTACCTTTGCAGGTTCTCCATGCTGTCAGCCATAAGGCAAACATCGTCTGCGTAAATAATTTCCAGTACAGAAGTTCGCTGGACTTTACGTTTTGCTCTAAAACGGGTGAGGTCAAATACACTTTTGTCCATGCGAACGTTTAATGAGACACTGTCATTGCAGTTCCTAAGAGCATCCTTCATAACCGCAGTAAAGTATATGGCAAAGAGGGTAGGAGCCATTACACAGCCTTGTTTCACTCCGCTTGATACACTAAACTGTTCTGTGAAATCGTTTTCGTGGCGTACACGGGCCATCATGCCTTCATGGAATTGACGCACTAAATTTACAAATTTCACAGGACAGCCATATTTCTCAAGTACTATCCAGAGAGCAGATCTTGGTACGCGGTCAAAGGCCTTTTCTAGGTCCACAAAACACATGTAGAGGTCACGGTGTTGTTCAAGGCTTTTTTCTTGCATTTGCTTGACAACAAAGATGGCATCAACCGTCCCTCGGTGTGGTCTGAAACCACACTGGGTATCAGGAAGGAAGCTTTCAGCTAGCGTACACAGCCGTTTGTTGATAATATGCGCCAGGATCTTGCCAGCCACTGAGAGCAGGGCAATTCCTCTAAAAGAGCTGCACTCTGAGAGGTCTCCTTTGCCTTTATATAATTTGCTAATAGAGGCATCCTTCCAGTTTTGTGGAACAAGCTCATCATCCCAAATTTGTTGAATGAGGGCAAATAGTCTAGATTTGATGTTTGGTCCTCCATATTTGAAAACTTCTGAGGGAAGACTATCTGCACCTGGTGACTTGCCGTTTTTTAAACGAATTATCGCGGAAATAAATTCTGCAAACGACGGCGGCTCATCCAGGTCCGACGCTACAGGCAGGTTCTCAAGGGCGTTAAGATATTGTAGATCCACTCCTTGACTACCGGCATTGAGCACTTCATTAAAATGCTCAGCCCAACGAGTGAGAACTTCTTCGGGATCGGTCAGCCTCTTGGTCTTGTCTCGCGAGTATACTGGGGCGGTCTTCCTAATCCGAGGTCCGAAAACACCCTTAAGTCCCTCGAAGAATTTAGCAGTTTGGTTGGTGTCTGCTAGCCACTGTAATTCTTCGGATTTTCTGATCCACCAGTTATCTTTTAGTTGGCGTACTTTGATTTTGAGTTCCTGCTGAAAAGATTTTCGTTGTTCAGAGCTAGTAGTGCTTCTCAAAGTAGTCCTGAAGTTCTCAACAAGTTTATGTATTTCTGCATTAGAATCATCGAACCAATCTTGGTTTTTCTTCTGCAATTTACCAACAACTCTTTGCGATACTTCGTGTAACGTCTCGGCGTACAAACGCCATTTAGCATCAATTGTAGAGTCACTATCAGCACTGGACATGGCATGTTCAAATTCTGCGTCAAGGAGGAGCCGAGTTTCTTCGTCGTTTTCTAACTTTGCAAAAGCTAGTTTTGCTGGAGTTTTATGTTCTGCCCTGCGCGGAGGCTTGTAGTTCAGCCTCATCTTGGATCGAATGAGATGGTGATCTGTCCAGCCCTGGGCACCACGCATCGCTCTTGTGATAAGTACATCCTTCAGGTCACGGCTTCGAACTATGATGTAATCAAGAAGATGCCAATGGCCAGAGCGCGGATGCATCCAAGATGTTTTATACTTGTCAGGTAGTCTGAAGAACGTGTTTGTGATGCTTAGCTCAAATTCAGCACATAGAGTTAGTAATGTAGTACCGTTAGTGTTGCACTTTCCGATACCGTGTTTACCCAAAACGTTTCTCCAAGCTATGTGTTCTGTCCCAACACGCGCGTTAAAGTCTCCGAGAAGAACAATCTTATCCTGCTGTGGTAGGTTAAGTAGAACTGCACGAAGGTCCTCATAAAATTTGAGCTTATCTACATCTGATGAGGTCAAGGTAGGTGCGTAGATGCTTATGAAATGCAGGCATTTGCCAGGTCTATCATACAGTCTTAGCGTCATGATTCTGTCACTGACGCCTTTTGGATGTTCAATGAGGGATCTGGCGACCTCATTTTTTATGGCAAAACCCACACCACTAGCGGATCGTTCCGTTGCTGGTTTACCTATCCAGTAAAATGTAAACCCACCAAGCCTCTCACAGAGCTCGCCACTATCTGCTAGATGTGTTTCGCTTATTGCAGCGATATCAATATTATAGCGGGACAGTTCGCGTGCAATGAGCGCTGTTTTTCGCTCGGGACACAAGTTGTTCTCGTTGTCCAGCAAGGTTCTTACATTCCAAGCAGCTATGTTAAAAGGTTTCGTATATTTTTGTTTCTTTCGACCGCGTTAAGATGGTGACTAGACGACCGCGGCTAGCCGACTAGGTGAGGAATGAGACGGACTTTGTTTAGGCCACCTTTTCTAGGCCCCTCCCCGGATTGAGGAAAGCAGTGCGATCCCTAAATAGGGCTGCTTTGTCGATGAGCGAGCTGCCGAACCAGACTTCCGCCTCAGTCAAGTCATGGAGCGACCATCACCGCCCAACCGCCTACGTGCAGAGAGCCAGCTAGGGACCAAACTCACCAGATCAGTACCCCACCACCAGTCTCCATCGCCGTAGGACTTCGCTCACTGTCCATATAATCGCCAGGTGTCATCTGCGCGGGAATATATTATAGTGCGTAAGTGTGTGCGCAAACACAGACGCACTCTCTCGTCCGCCCGCTCCTTATTCCAATGGAACGGAAAGCCGTTACGATCAGAGGAGCGATTGGATGCAGTGTCTGGCCGACAGTAACTTCACGCGCCCTCTACCGTCGCCCTTGGCCATCCACGAATTTCTATTATCTATAATCAACCGCTCATCTGCCTTAGGTGCATCGGCAATAGTGCATCGTATGCCGTAGTTATAATCTGCCATATTGGGCAAATGCAGGTTGATGGACTTCACTCGCCTCAAAGAATATTATGAAGAAGTTTAAGGTGTGCAGGTTTTCTCACGATGTTTTCCTTCACTATTTTTTTTTTGTTTTTTCCTGCCGCCCCTTTTTTATCTTTCCACTGTTGGACACGGGTCTTCTCTCATAATTAAAGTGTTAAGGCCATAGTCTACCACGCTGGCCAAATGCGGGTTGGCAGACTTTACACGCCTTAGAAAACAGTTTTTTTAATGAACTCTAAAGTGTGCAGGTTTCCTCACTAAGTTTGCCTTCACCGTTATAGCAAGTGATCTTTAATCTTAAAACGCACGTTTTTGTAAAGAGGTGCGCACCAGGGTTTGAACCCACGCTCTCGGAGTGATAGGCTGAATTTCAAACCACTAGGTTATCACTGCTAAATGCCTTCACTATTACAGCAAGTGATATTTAATCTTAATCTACCGAAAATATTTAAACCCAGGCCACCGGAACGAGAAGCTGAATTCTAAACATTTTAGGCTGTCACTGCTTTTTAAATGTTTTAAGGTGCGTTGAGCGATTGTCTGTAAAAGAAACACTCACGGATTTGCATTACCGATATGCTGAAGGCCGCGTTCAAAGCGAACCTATTGTGAGCGGCCTACCAACAGGTTGAACGTGTGATCGTAAAATGGGACTGCATTTTTACATACTCACTTTGCTAAAACTAGGCTCTAGCGCACTGCTCGCCGCTGTGTGTAGTTTACATTGTTCGTACTGCGTGACACTCGCTGACGGTCGGGGGCTGACACTACGATTGGTGTGAACGCGGCCTTTAATCCGAACAGTACGTAACGTGTTGCGATTGACTATTGATAATATTTTTAAAAATATTGAAAACGTCTCGTCCCGCCTGTATTCCCCCAAAGCGTAGTATACTCCTACGATTCTCCTGTTATGTTCTACATCCCATAATGCAATAATGGATGATTTATTAGTATTAACATGGCTTATTAACTATGTTAGTATTTAACCTAGTTATTTTTAAAATAAGGTGATGTGAGTCATCGCTGTGCCATTCCAGTAGACACAGCGCAGCAACGACTCACATACCTGCAATCTAGCCTGCTGGCAATCATCCTTAACATTCTGTAGATACTGCCTCGCAATTTTGCGCGTAGTGGCACATAAGCCGTCGATCCGCGCCCTCGCGAACATCGTTGATGCACTACAGAGTCGGGGCAGGCCCATCAGCACCCTAAACACATAATTATATTGAACACGAAGGGCATCGTAAGATTTAAGCGTGAATTTGACCCGCAGGTTGCACGTGTAGAAGATCGTGCAGTATAGACTCTAAACAACGTAGTCTTAAAGTTGTAGGAGCAACGTGCAAACCTACGAGCCAACAAGTTCACTCTCACTGACAACGCCTTCCGTTCACTCTATATATCCATGTCGTCTTTGAGGTCAGGAGTCAACATGTGCCCAAGATATTTAAACATGTACATCCTTTATCATTTTGTACCATTGAGCAGGACTGGTGGTACTCGGTCTGGTGTTTTATCCCCGGCCTCAAAGACCATTAGCACACATTTTTTCTTATTGTAGGTCAGACCATGCTTCCCCACAAAAACCTCACATATGGCCAACAGTTTCCTAAGGCCACAAATCGACACAGTCAAAAAAATATGTCGTGAGCACAGCTAATATCATTCACACAAAGCCCGTCTATGAGGCAGCCGACCCTGGTGCCGCTGAGCTCGCTGAGCAACTTGTTAACCTATAAGTTGAAGGGCGTTGGCGAGCTTAAATCGCCCCGCCTCACCCAGCACTCCTACCCGTACGAACGCGATAATGCACCTGCCCATCAAACGTTGTTGACATGGTTCCTGTACCTATATTTGAAAGTATTGGTGAGCTTTGGTGATATATTAACCTCTTCCATCTTTGTCCACAATATATTATATGAAACCAGGTCAACTGCCCTCGACAGATCTAAAAAGCAGATGTATATTGAAGTCCTACATCCAGAATAAATCACTGCAAGCTTAAGAGCCAAAACAGCACTGTTCGTGGATAATCCGGTTCAAAATCCAAGCTGGTTGTCATGACTTAATAGTTACTTAATAGTTTATTAAGTATGCTTCGAGACAACCGTACTCAATGAGATAGGGCGATAGTTGGCTTTATCGGAAAGATTACCGGTTTTATTCTTTGAAACAGGTACAAATAGGGTCCTAATCATCTCTCCAGGCATAAAGATATGGCTTATACAACATTTGAACAGTATATTTAGAACTCTCGGAAAATGTGGTCCCGCGTATTGTAGATGTTCAATGCTGAGACCATCATAACCTGGAGACTTACGTCTAATCTTATGCTAAATTAAATGCGCAATTTCTTTTGAGTGAAACCTAATCCTCAGTTCCCTGTTGGTCTCAACATGAAACATTGAGGTGGAGCATCCTCGTGGAAATTTAACAAGAAAGTGTATGTACTATAAACTGGTTGGACATTTCGTCAGGCTTACACATACCAATTACACTTACGAGAAGGGAAGGGCGGTTATTCAGTCAATTGATGGCTTTCCAAAATCCCCGAAAACTGTTATTCGAATGGTGTGAAGCTAGAATGTCCATTTTAATTTGATATTCGTGGTTTTGACACCATCTTAAATGAGATTTAAAAACTGTTCTAGCTTCACACATTTCCATAAAAACACGGCCAGCGATTGGCTCACCACATTCCGTTCACGATAAGAATGTCCGCCGCGCCTCCCTAGTAGCCTCGGTAACGTGCTTAGTCCACGCTATCAATGGCTTCTTCCGGACACGTTTATTGCTCTCCCGACCCACCACGAAGGATTCTCGTAATGTTAGAACCACGCTCTTGTACATCTCTATAATAACTTACTTTACGATATTTGTATTATATTATAATAACTCTATGCTTAAAGTCCCCAAATGTACGATTACAGCAATCAAAAACCTAATGTGGGAACACTATTGGTCTCAACCTCTTGTTACATTCCCTCTGGTATGCGATGACCTGCTCCTCTCTCCCCAATAATCCCACTACGAGAAATGATTGCAACTGCTGTTTTTACAACTAATGTATTTAAGTTACACCCGAGAACCAGGGGAAAGGGGTACATCGTTTAAAATAAAAATATTATTCACGGAATCCTTTGTAACTTTTGTAAGTACACAGTTATCAAGCCATCGCCAATGGATCTACATTGGCTGCACTCAAGAATGTATAAGTATTTGACGTTTAACCGACGAACTCCGTGTCAATACAGGTCCATTCTTGTTATATACAGTAGGTACTGGTAAAGTTCGCGGTAAAAGCGCTCTGATGGGTGCGCCTTACAGTCCCCAAATATGTACACACAATTTTCATCAGAAGAGTCAAGAGTAGCACTTGGCACGCTAAGCAAGTCCGCTATATCTGCTAAATTAGCCACTTCGTCGATAGGCACATATACACTTAGCACGGGGAAGGATTTACCTTGTAACACGACACGAATAGCACATGCGGGCGGATTATCGCACTGAACTATTGACACCTTTCGAAAAGTACTTCGTCTGCAGAGCAGCGCGAGTCCTCCGCACGGGCTACCCCGCAGCGAGCGCAGCGGCCGCCGGCGGCCCGCGGCGCCGGACTCGTCCCTGGCGGTGTCGTCCGAGATGCGCGTGAGCCAGGTCTTTTGCAGCACTATTATATCGCACATGTTACATCACTTTCGAATGAAGTGTACAGAGCGCTTTAAGCTCTTGCAAAAACGTAGCCAACTTACATGTTGTTTCCATCAATTTGCAGTTGGGAGGTTTATTTTTCAACTCCGCAATGGGTGTTTCAGTAGTTATCTTTAGCTTAAACTGCACAAATCTTCGAAAAACAATGCCTGCAGCCAAAGATTTTCATGTAGGTAAGTAGATTGGGTAAATAATAATAATCGGGTAATAATTATAATAATAATAATCGTTTCATAAGTTTCGTTTAAAAAGTTAATTAAAAAAATGTATATAATGCAGTGCTGCCACCTATTTATGACTTTCCTAATAACATGATCAAATCACGTGTAGGATGCGTCATGTATTGACGTAAATAAATAAACATTTCATTAAATGAATTAAATCATGACGTGTCAGCTAATTGTGCTGGTGTGTCGATTTTAAATATCATATATATATATGCATATATTGACTGCCTCGTTGGTCGTGTTGGTTGCAAGCGCGACTGCCGATTGAGAGGTCCTGGGTTTAAATCCCGGGTCGAG
>DWEH01000512.1:0-11533 GCA_018245815.1 Apyrrothrix aesculapus | reverse complement strand
GCGTAGAAATTTGTATGAAAATTGTACAGCGCCCCTAGCGGGCGTAAATAGAACTAATTTACGCATAAAAATTTCTAAGCTTACGATACGAATACTTACTCGCTAGTGATTCGTGTTAAGGCTACAGATAGCAAAGAGTTGGTGGTTACCACCCTTCCGCACTGACGCGGATTCATTATATCTGGAGATCCTTTGGCAGAGATCATTTCTGACATTTTTCTGCAAGCATTTTCGCTTCTATAACGACTTGTTAATAAAAATGTATAAGGATACATTTTTATATAATTGCTAAACCATAGCATACCGAGCAACTTTGCTGAAGCATCGAGCTCGTGGTGGCGTGCGCGGGTACTACAGATTTTCCAACTTATAATTAAACATTCTGAGCGCGTCTGAGAAGATTTTCAGTCTCGGATAGCAGTTCCTGTGTCGAATTGAAATGGCCGCTTAACACCGCTTTAACTGGTTGCATTTTTGCCACCACACCAATGCTTTCAAATTTAGAGACACTCTTAAATCAGATGAGTACATGTATCAAATTAACTCGAACTACTGCTAAAAAAATTTAAAGATTATAGCCATAACGAGAATATTAAAATAAAATATGTTAATAAAGTGCGTTAATAAGAGTAAAACGAGATTTTATTTTTAACTTTTACATTTTTTTATACTGAATTCTTAATGGACAATCTAATTAATTGAATTGCATGTACATTATACTTTACAAATATAGATACATAGCTCACTAATCATCATCATAACGATCACCAAAATTTGTAGCCGTTTCTGTATTAACTTAGGAGTAGTAGTTCGTTATTTATTACCAATAGAGAGTCCGGTCGTGGCGTGAAAAAATACAATCAGTAGTTGCTGGCGCCCAATGAATTATTGGCCATAAACTGAATAACGTCATTAAGAGCTGGCCAGCGTTCACAATTACCCGCTGACCCGGTTTAATATACTCACAAAAGACCAATAATAGCCGATATTTTCCACAATGTTTTCATATACAATTGCATCCGTTCCGCAATAAGAATAAAATTAACTGCTCATTTTTACTCAATACGCGTAATATATATGTATCAGTAAAGGACCAAATATTTTACTTTTCAGATATTCTATGAATGAAGGATTTTAACAAACATATTAGCATCTTCTAAGAGTTTTGCCACTGTCCATTCGCGATAATCACTTATCGTAACGTAGTCCGTTTAGCATTGTTAAGCTATGTATACATTAAGAGAATAAAATGAGCGTGCTGTATCTATGCCTTTATCTACTTTTCTACATTTATTGCTCTTTTATACACGCACACCGATTCCTGAGACTTCCAAGTCTGCCGTTAGCTAATTTCTGACCCATTTGGTCAAGATAGGCGGGTCTTCGCCCTCTACAGCTTACTGATCCATTTCTGGCTTCTAAATTTAAATATTTTTTATCTATCTATCATTTGTGTAAAATGATCAATTTTTCTTTGGAAATGTAGCCTTAGTTCTTCGTGAATCGGAACGTGTTTAATTTGTCTGTGGCAAATGTCAAATGTCAGAAGTAACCTCACTTTTGTGTCCCCATACAATGTGTCGGAGTGGTAAAAATAATTAGAAGTTTTGATATATGTTTTTTTATTGATATAGGTAAGAAAATGATTATGTTAAATATATTTCAAGTTAATCAAGGCTTCTATTATCTTGCACAATATTGCAAATATTTAACTTTCGATTTCCATCTATTAAGAGTGTTTATATCCAGAAACCATATTTGGCTTCGTATGCTTGCCACTGTAAATACGAACTTCCAAAAATGGCTTCTCATGCATTTACGTAGTGAATACGAACGGATTCGAATGCGTTGTTTTTATTTTTCAGTTATACTTCCTTCGCGCTTTTATGGCGTATCTAAACTTTAATCTGTTCTTCGTAATCTAGTCTATCGTCGTCGTCAAGGCATAGTTATTATGGCGTTGTAGAAATGATTTCTAGATGTCTTTATACATTTCAAATTGGCTATATTAGAACACTTTTGCAAGGCAGGTGGAGGCACAGGCAGGCACGTCTACCAAAAAACGTGGAGACCCTAGTATAGGTACTCCAACTTATATCTCTCCAACATCGAGTAGATACGATACGATACACCTACGATACGAAATGAATTTCCAGGTCCAAAGCAAGCCAGAAAAGCACCAGCAAAGGGTCAAGAGGTGCCCTTGAAATCCGTCCAAATGGATCAGATTGGACATTATCCCATACATAATAAACTACGTCAACTATATCAGAAAAACTGCGTCTTTTGTTCCTTTGTAAAATATGAGAAATGCAATGTATTTTTATGCCTCAACGAAAAAAGAAACTCTTTAATAGAATTTCATATATTGTAACTTTCATAATATGGAGTCTAGTATATATTATATAGATTGCATACGAAGCCAGAAAGTTCATAAGTATATTTGGTGCTTAATTCATACGAAGCCATTTTTGTCTTAAGAATTTATTTTCCAAAACATTTATTGTATATTTTTTTTTATTTTGTTACTTTAATAGTAGCATAATAAAGCATCTTTCACTCAAAAAAACATTTTTAATATTAACGCCTGCAATCCCCGAAGAGGTAGGCAGGTTTTAATATCTTCCTTAATAATACATCCACTAGAGGGTTAATGCTTCTAAGCACCCGTACTTTCTTTACTCTGTACTACTCTGTCCTCTGTACTACTCTGTCCTCTGTACTTTACTCTTTACTGTACTTCTTGACTATCTTTACTCTCAGAAGCAGCAGCCGATTTTATAATAATATGCCAATAAGAAGCTTAGAGTAAAACATACATACATACATATCTTCACGCCGTGTCCCTCACGGGGTAGGCAGAGAGCACCGAGTGCCAGATATCTCTATCCTTACAGACCTGCCGCGCTTTTCATATATTCATCACCCTCTTCATACATGCACGCCGGTTTCGGAAACTTCTGACTCCTCCTTAGTCAGTATCTGGTCTATTTGATTAGTATTAGAGTAAAACAAATATGTATTAACAATACTTTTCCGTCTGTAACGATATTCTTTGTTTATACTATGTTTCTTTTGTAAGCTTACGTTCCGAGTGAAACAATGGCTTATGCATAATTCTCGCTTACTATTTGTAAACGGCAATAATAACACGTATTGCAGTAGTTAATCGTACCTTTTTTCATTTCACATCTACGAACGCAAGGGTTCATACATATTGAAGTTATAGTTGCTCTTCGAGTTACAAACGTTGACTGACGTGAGCGACACAACACACCATATTGACGTCGACGAGAAAAAGCTCAATGTCGGATGTGAATGTGACAACTGAGTAGCGTTTGATAGAGCATGTCGGATACAAGAAATAGTTTTCTTCGCCGTTTTGTAAGAGTACGTACAACGCATAACTGGTGAAACGTGGGAGTGTACTATATTCCTCTACCTATCTCTTCGGGGATTACAGGCGCGATGTTACGTGGTACGCACATCTCGTACGTGACGATATCTACCATGCCAGTCGTACCGCGCTACGGAACTGCGTTCCAGGAAGGATTAAAGGGGATGATGATGAAGGATTTATTAAACTTGGTGTCTACATTAACACCCTGAGTTTAATCTAGTATCATGTTATAAAACAGGTACTTAATGTAAGTGTTTGTTAAATGTAAGGTCCAACTTTAATTGTCCGTAACTGTCTGACTTCTGCGTGTAGAAATTTTCAACGTCTAACTTGCCAATTAAATAACATTTCGCGAATACAGCAGATACAACGAAGCCCTTGCTAGCAATATTTCATTCAACAAATGACGTATGTATTTGGTATCATTGAAAAAACATTCAGGAATAAAAGGCGAAGGAATTTCCTTGGGCGCCATATATCATGCTTCCCGGAGCACTTTATCATGCTGCAGTGTGGAATAAGTTATTGTATACGTTTTTACCATATTGATTCCCGTTGACATTACGGATAACTGTGCGAATCTGCTTTGTGACTATCAGAAAACATCTCAGTTTTGTATGAAAAGGCGTAGGAAGTATGTAAAGATAAAAAGAATCTCAAATAAACAGTTTTCTAATCCTTATTAATAGCAAACCCAAACAATTATTACAGTGTAACGAAACTGAACAATAAGTTATTATTATTATTATATGTTACCGTCAAGTCCCTTTTGGAGTAGGCAGAGAACATATATCTAAATATATACATATATATTTCTCTTCATAATAATGTGTGTTCGTAAAACTGTTTTGAAAGTTGACAACACTAGATAAAGGTTATTACAATTAACTAAACACCGAACACTCGGTCTGAGGTATTATTCAATAAAGTTAATTTGTCGAACGATCGACCTGTCCACATGGTTACATTTACAAAACTAACAAGCCGACATACTCCTATCCATACAGTGTGTGAACATAACAGATCAGCTCAGAGGTGAATGAACCGGAAATTAAAATAGTACGGAGTTGTTTAACTAGAACCTTATTGAATTAATTTTCCAAAATGTTTATAAATTGTAGTGTTCAGGACAGGCAGAAGGAAAATAGTCGATCTATTGCAGATAATGGTGAGGAGGTACAAAATACATATATGTACATATGAATGAACATGAAACGTTGTTTAAATATGACAGAACATAACATAAAGTCTGTGTTGCCCCGATCCTTTTCACCAGTTTTATTATATGTACATCCTATGTAATAGAGGATATATAAGGATATACATGGAGGATATATGGAATAGGCAAAATTCAGACTCCGAGACCACTGGGAATTTCAAGTCAGAAATACCCTATAATACTTTGCATGGCCCGGGGATCGAATCCAGGACTTCATGTTCAGCGGTCCCGCTTACAACCACTAGACCAACAAGGCTGCCATGGTTTAAATATGAATTACAATACACAAGTTAAACTATACAAGTTAAACTGTGTCGTGAAATATATCCGGGATTACGAATAGCATAAACGACGAATAATTATTACGACGATGCTATCGATATCAATTTGCACGTTTTATTGAACATACTGTGAATATTAATAACCGATAATCGTATGCCATTAAACCTTTTAACATTTCGAACAATAACCAAACTTGTGTTCATTGCTTTTATATATTATCGCAAAACAAGCGCGTGGCCTATCGCTTTCTTATGTCTAAATTGCGTAATTTAAAAAGCATATGTAGGTACGCATTGGGGAAAAGCGAGTCATGGTTGATATCCTTACGTCATGCTTCTGCTAGATGAAGAGTTAAGCTGTGAAAGATGATGTCATAAGCCGATGAAAAACGCCATAAAACGCCTGTGCCGAAATCCTCAAGGATTTGGGACACCGCACTCACTACACATGTATAAAAAGACGATGATTTTAGGCAATCTCTAGAATGTGATATATTTGTGTACTTTTGTCCCTTAGAGTGAATATGCTTATTATACTTCACGGAAACTTTATTTAAAAACGAAATAACTTGGAAACGGTATTTGGTTTTTGCACAAACTTGCGTGTATGAGTGTAATACATATTTAAATAATAAAATACAACAACAAAAACAATGTTAAGATACGAGCTTGAGGTATGTGTAGAAGTTCGGCAGTAAGTTGCGTGGAGTGGACTTGATTTTCAGCTAAAGATGTAGTTTGCATTAAATGTAAACAGCTTAGGAGGTAATGCAATAGCTTGCAATATGTCAATATGATTTTGAGCTTAGTAAGCTGCGTTCAATATAAAGATAGATGAAGTCTAATAATAAGCTGATAAGCTACATATATATATATGAATATGTACTTATATCTATGTGTATATATATATATATATATATAATACCTTATGAATATGTAAATGCAGTCTTCTGTAACTCGCCGAGAATTACAAGGTAACTTTAATACAATAGCAACAAACATGAAATGTGTATTGAGGTAAAATAGCTTTCGTGGAAATTGGAAAATCTGGATGATTAGTCATCGGAAAATTAGCGCGGAAACTAACCCATAACCCTGTAAACCATTACAGGCCTCTAATTACTTTGAGATAATTGAAATAGTTTTGACCTACGAGATTTCAAAGTGTGCGAACAATCCAACTAAATGGATCCCCTAATTTTATACTCCTGTACAATATTGGTATAGTTTGGTCGAATGAATGGGGTTCGAAATTACCGCTAATCCTTCGTGTACTTACAGAATCTACTCTATTATTACTATGTAAACTAAACCAGTTAATAAAATTTTATTATTTTATCGGAGAGCGTAGTCTAAAAGATGGTAATTACTAATACTAGGCTCTATTGACATGCAATATAATACTAACGTATCATCTTTCACAACGATCAAACGATCGGTAATTGAATCTATGAGCAATAACAAAAATTACATTAATAATTGAAGGCTATATCAATAAACACTGAATTGATTTATAATTTACAAACCTTCATCATTTACGAGTATTATTAAGGTAATAAACGTTAGGCACCTAAAGTCACTAAAATAGGAGCGGCTTTGCTTCTTCAGGTATCCGCCAAATCGGCAGTAATAATAATAATAATAATAATAATAATAATAATAATAATAAGGGGTGCGATGCCGGACAACCTCCACGTGCGTCCGTTTAAAATGGACCGGTGCACCCTGGGCGGCGCAGCCGACAGCCTGTTATCAAGAGTACGTTGTTGGCTGCGTCGGCAAATAGTCCGACACCCAATCCGAACGCGTGTAAAGGCACCGTGCGCATATGGATGCGTGGCTGAGGGGTAGCTCAGTCGGTAACGGTCCCTCTCCGATACCTGGCGCCCTCGGAGAGTAATTAGCCTTACCCCGGCAAGCGGGGCGCTGCTGGGGTGGACATTTAGTTCCCTTGCTGAATACATGGCCATGAAGGCCGACCATGAAAATGAGTAACCCAAATAACAAAAAAGTATACAATTTAAGATCGCACTCCAGAGGTCAAAATAAGACGAGTATGCGAATTAAGGACAGTCAGGAGTTGAATAGGCGGGCTCTTATTAGTCACAAACAAGAAATACAATTTGCTGGATTTACAGAATCGTCGTCTTTGCTTTTTTACTTTAATTTCGGTCACAGAGAACGTAATACGGCAATAATTTATAACGGCAATCGCCCATAGCTTTCATAAGTTGTCGAAACTAGGATGTAAGTGATAAAATAAAACCCCCATGTCTGACACGCAATCAGCACCTTTTATACTTTTGCCTTGTCACTGGCTAATAACAACACAACAGCTATCTCATCAGACTCTGAAACCCTTACATGGTGAGTTTCCACTAACTGTGTTCAAATAGTCGAACCGGCATTTTCAATAATATCCGTCTTGACTGGTCCACGACTAACAGCGTTCACTCTCACACCGTACTAAGACCACTCTTTTGCAACACATGCAGTAAATCGATTCCAAGCCGCCTTCGATACGTGCTGTCACCTAAGAGTGTTAACTATAGAGACGGACTTAGCAGCGATACTCGAAATGTTTTTATATTCCCTTTTGTTTCAATAATATATTTGCCTGCTTCACTGGTTACATCCACTTTTGCACGTATGTTGGTGTTCAAGACCCTGTCATACACTTTCAACATGCACCATTGGCGAGGCAACCGAAACGTACCATACCAGCTTTGTTCACCAACACATCTTATTAACCAAATTTGGCAACAGTGTCCTTAATCATATTTTTCACTTGTTCATCATCAGTTACATAAGCTTTTACGAGTACCACAAGAGGTTCAGGTCCTTGTTTTTCGCACGTTGGCGTTTTCGTTTTCTAACTTGGCTTCGTTTCTTCTTACAATAGCCACATGTGCACCTTTTTTAGAAAATGCCACCGCAATAGCAGCCCCTGTACCGGAACTGGCGCCAGTATCTAATACAACTTTTTTGACGAAACTCATGCTTGACGTTGTTCACAACGATTCTATGCACAATGATAAGACATAATCGATATTTATTATAGGATGATATATAGGATGCGAGATCGAGGACAGTGGTCACTGTTGGCTTACTATTTTTTTATATGCAGGCTTTTTTTTTTTCAACGGAACCATTAAAAAACCTACGCTAAGAAATACTGCGAAATTTTATTAGAACGATTATTTTGTTGACGATCCGTCATCATCATCAACCCTTTAAATGTTTCACTGAGGGAGATGGGTGTTCTGTCAGAATGGGAAGAATTACTTGTGATGATTAAAACAGCATTAATACTTTTGTAAAGAAGCAAAACAACCAAACAAATTTTCATAAAACATGCGGCCATCATTATGCTGCCAGGAATGGAATCAGTCAATCATTTTCCGGTGTACATTTTAACTTACAAAGTTATCCCACCACAGAGCCACATCAATGAAAACTTCAAATTAATACAACTAATACTAATAATATTAGTCGTTCATAGAAAGAAAATAATAGTGCGCAAGTCATGTACACATGAGCATCACATTCGTTCCAAGCTATGTACGACAGCGTTAATGCGACCCCCTTATTCTGGTTGAGATCAACAAGGTCGCTTTGGCCTATATGCCCCGCATGACTCCTTATTGGAACTTGCAGAGTATTCACTGTATTTATGTCTATAAATTACTAGCCCCAACTTCCCCTATAGACGTTTTAAGCATAAGCTTATCATAATCACCTGATCTATACTCTGGTCATGATTGTTTTATAAGTGTGTTATACATTCCTCGATAAAAATTACCAAAAGCATGACGTCAGACATGTAAATATCGACAGTGACGTTTTTAAAAACATACGCAAACAAAATACTAACTTTGTAATATTTGTATCGCGTATATCTTATGCAATCGTTTTCTAATATGCTTGATTATTTACAAAAATAAAATGCTAAGAATATTCAGTAGTATTCACCATTCTTTGCACAAGATATTCACGGTCTGTGGTCACCACCGCCCGTCGATATCCGTTACCGATCTCGAAGTTCACTGTGGTACTAGAACCGTTAGTGTCTATTAGTTCGGTAAATATAATTTAGTATTCTCCTACTGAAGTCTAGAGTTTGAATCCCTGGCCTTTACTACTTATATGTAATTTTATCACAAAAATGACGTTGTAACAATGAGAGATAGCTTAGTAAAACAGCTGCACGTATACAAATTATCCGGGATATTTCCAATACGTGTGAAGTCTGCAGACACACACTGGATCCGCTAACAGAATATTACCAAATCCTTTTCGTCTTTTGAGAAATCTCGGATTCTCATTTTAAGGATATTCGTGTCTATCTTTTTAAAATCCTATATTTATTGTTTAACATTTCGTGCCACGTTAGTCGTGTTGGTTGCAAGCGCGACTGCCGATCAAGAGATCCTGGGTTCAAATCACGGGTAGAGTGCTATTGGAGTTTTGTAAGTTAGATTTTGTAGTAAAAAGTTGTAGTAGTGGCTCTGAATCTGGATTTGTGCCCGATGTATGGCAATAGACTAACCACCTATTCCATAATGGGACGTAAACTTAACTGGTGAAACGTGGGAGTGTGCCCCACTTCTCCGTCTATCTCTTCGGGGATTACAGGCGTGATCTTACGTTAAATGTTATTAATTATTCTTATATTTTGGAACTGGCTCATGAACACTAATTAATTATTATTTACAATTTGTTATGATATATTTCATACTTAAAGCTGTACATCATCGTTTTTTTTTTAATTTATTTATGACTGTATATTTTTAATGTCTTAGTAAACAAAACGACATCATCTCTAGCAAAAATTATTTTTTATGACACCAAACTCAGAAGTTGAAAAACGAACCTCATTGAATTATTCCAAAGTATATATAAATACAATTTTAATGTTCTTCTTTAAACATAAACATGCCAATACGATTAACACAATATATCTGCCTGGATACAAAGGTGTACGCGCAACACAATCAGACACAGACAGTTTAGGTCGGCATACGCTGTTCTGCCCAAGAATAGTGATGCGATACGCCTAGCTAAGGAAATCCGAATTATATAATAGCGTCAGCTCTTCCCATTGTTTTTACACATTCAAGATTAGTACGTTTTAGAATCCAATTTTTTAAGAGAACATTTTTATCTGCAATATTAATGAACACTCATAATTATATGTTTAAACAAAAATGTAATCAAACTGTTTGTATATTTCGAATACTTGAAAGTAACTGGGTACTGCATACTGTGTAAATATATTCGTAAAATTAATTAATGCCAATCAGTAATCATAATAATATCAATTTATTGCCGGAATGTAGTCACACATATATTGTTACAATACAAAATAAACACGTACATTCAACCATAACAATGGTGTGCAATTATACAAATTATTATATAAATTTTATACACAAAAAAAAATACAATTTTCGACCATTAACGACCAATACCAAAAAAACTATTTCTCCCAATACGATTAACAATAAACTTACAAATTGTGTATTTAGTCATTACGTTTCATAACAAGTTTCAATAGTATGGCAAGAATAAAATTATGTCAAACAAATTTTAATTAGATGTAAAAAAAAAATGATTTTATTTGAATTGTGTAATTTGATTTAATAATTATCAGGGTATCTTATGAAAACATTTTTTTATATTAAATCTACAAGTTCAGTATCGCCCGTATCCAACATTGATATTTTAGGCAATTTTACTGAAACAACACAATTTCATATAATTGTATGATGCAAATACTAATCTACTATCCATATCGGGATCCCATGTCGGGATACAGAATGTTGTAAGAGGTGACAAAACTAGACGCTTGGAGATCGTGGAATTTGCAGCTGCACGCGGTACGCATGGCTAAATGCCCTGGCCGCCGACGAACAATAGCGTAGGTGGTGCGAGAAGCCCAGTTCTGCGATCCCCATGCACATGCCCAGCACAAGGGTCACGGGCAAATTCCCCTCTGGAGAGGCTTAGGTCAAGCAGTGGATGTAACCAGGTTGATGATGATGATGAATGCAAATACACTTTGATGAATTCCCAAAAAATTTTACCACTGTCTTCTATGATTTAGAAAAGTACTAGACAAGCACGATCTAATTTGAGCCACAGAACAAATTAGGCTGCAATGTTTTTACTAATCAATTATAACATTTATCCTTAAATAAAAGAAGACAAGGTATTTCATACACTTTTGAACATTAAATTAAAAGATACCCATTATCTGACAAATAATCAGCACCTGTTATACTTTTTGCCTTGTCACTGGCTAAGAACAACACAATGTCAGCTATCTCCTCAGGCTCTGAAACCCTTCCAAGGGCCGTTCCATACGAGTCCATTGAAATTTTCGAACCGGCATTTTCAATAATATCCGTCTTGACTGGTCCAGGACTAACACTGTTAACTCTCACACCGTACTGAGACAATTCTTTTGCAGCACATGTAGTAAATCGATTCAAAGCTGCCTTTGATATTTGATATGATGATAAAGTGTCAAATTTGGGAGGGCTTGTGGCAACAGCACTTGAAATGTTTATTATGTTCCCTTTTGTTTCAATAATATGTTTGACTGCCTCGCTAGTTACATGTACTTGTGCT
>DWEH01000511.1:0-11534 GCA_018245815.1 Apyrrothrix aesculapus | reverse complement strand
CTCTCCTCTGCCTGACTCTTCGGGGATTACAGACGTGATGTTACGTTATACGATCTCAATTAACAATTTGATCGAATAAAATGAATACAACAGGTTTTTTTGAAAATAATACAGCCTGTTTGAATAAAATTAAAACCTTCCTTCCGATTCCTACCTACATCTATCTTGGAATATGAAATCATTACGATCTGTATTACATGTAAAGATTTTAACACCTAGCATTCATAATATGCGGAAATTGTCATTTAGAATTGTCTTGTAGATTTAATAGTGTACATGTCAAACGCATTAGGATGTTTCAAGTTTATACGGACATACATACATAAGCAGCTAGGACCTTACTAAACGTTAGGTAAACGTAAACGTAGCAATTTGAACCAAAATGTATCACGCCTTAATAAAACTTTACTTACCTGAATGAACAAAACAGACACATGCAACAACAACTAAAAATAACACCAAACTTCGCATTTTTCTTTCTTCTTAGGGGTTTTGTTTTCAAAATTGAAAATATTGTAGAGACAATAGTATCACTGTACGTAACGTTGAAGTGTTACAGCGAGGGCTTATATATCCTTCTCGACAATTTGTAGAACAGCGATAAGATAAACCCGGCTATTATTTTAAAACCTTAGTCAGTTCCATCGACAATACATAATTGTGGCATTTAGATAATTGCCGAGGTGTATACAAAATATGTAGAAACAATTTTACATAAAGATAATTACAAAAATTAAATGGCGATTTCATCCAGACAAACTGTGTGCATGACCAGATAACAACTTGGAAAGAACGTTAGAGTGTACAGAAAACTGTAAAAGGAGATTATAAAAAGAACAAGTAACAAGTATATGTTTTAAAGCTGATGAAGGGTTTAATTCACAAAATTAAATACAGTTAAGATATTGAACAAAAATTATTCCACTTAATTCTTAAAGGAATAGTCATTAAGTGTTTCGGCTTACCGAATCTGCTGCAGATAGTTCCACTACAAAAAGCTAACGCGGAAAGAAAGTTCAAAAAAAGGAGAAAAGTACATGAAAAGATTTCGTGGGAGACGGTTCTTATCATGATTAAGGTGGACGATATTAAAATCGAACCCACAATATGGCTATCAACGTAGACGTCCAAACTTACTTTGTCACAATGTGATAATAGTGGTCGGTCGATCTTTGAATTAACCCTAGTATGATGATAACTTGAAATTTGTTAGGGATCACCTTAAGGCCATGAGAATTGCTCAAATTTAATGTATGAAGTGGGTCTCCATTTATCAACTTTATAGCTTTAGGTAAATCCCCTGATGAGGGTAGTTCTCAGAACCCGGGAAGAATTTGAGCAAATTGGAAAATCGCAAGTTTGAAAGCGAGCGCAACTGCCGATCGGCAGGTCCTGGGTTCAAATCCGAGATCGGGTACTGTTGGATTTTTCTAGCTAGACGTGACTCGAAGTCTGAATTTGTGCCCAGTTTATGGGAATAGGCTCACCATCTATTCCATATTGGGACGTAAACGTAACTGGTGAAACGTGGGAGTGTACCACACTCCTCTGCCTACCTCTCCGAGGATTACAGGCGTTATGTTACGTTATAGTTACGTTCTTATTTTAAAATAATATAACTTACTCTCAATGCGGTATTGACACCAGATTTTTTAAAATTGTATTATTACAGTAATTCGGATGATTAGCTTGTATTGGGCAAGGAGTACCTGTTATTTTACCTCATTTAAATATGTATGGATAATGTTATAAAAATGCCCTCCTCTTCTGTTTTATATGCAGCTGGTGCAGCAACAGCACTGGAGTTGCTATGGACGGCGGTAAATAGAAACTAGGAAGGATATTCTTTATTGGTTCTCAAGGGTAGACGTCATAACCTTAGGTGGTAATTCAATCTTGATGAGATTAGTTATTTCTAAAATGGTTGATATCCCCTACATATATATTTTGTGTTTTCGGATGTTGGGTAGTTTATATTACAAGGAAGGGGATTGAACATTATGAAACTGTAAGCAAGTATAGCTGGTGAGTTGAGTTTAGAAATATCTTTTCTACAAACGGGTCGGTAATTCTTGTTCTCATAGCGCACGTTTTATTTAAGTAGTTGTTTTATCGCAAGCGATTAACGATATAATACATTTGGCCATTTTACATAAATGTATAGTTTTAAGATCCGGTCGATCTATTCGTCTTTTATCGGTCTGCTGTTGGATACGGATCTCTTCTCAGAATGAGAATACTCTTCACAATTTGTGGTTGCAGGAAATAAGAAGCGACTAATCTATTCTAGGGTCGGCAGAACTATCAAGGCCGGTCTAGTAATAGTAAAATGGTTCGCTTAGGAACTAAGGAGCTAGGAGAAGCTAAAGAGCTTATGTGGCTGGTTATTACGTTGGTGTAGGCACTTTCTGGGAAAGGATCCTGCGCAGTATCTGTGCAGAATATGGCTATTCAGGAAGGAAACTGACTATCAGATGTTATCACTGCTGCTTTGAGGACTTGACGTAAGAACGATGCTAAATTCGGGGCCGTAAATGCTAGGAGTTGAGTGCGGGTTGATCTTCTGTGAACATGTCACGTTTTAGAAGAAACCTGTGGAGGGAATATGAGTATTTTTGGATTACCTCTTCAGCGGTAGTAGAGCAGAGCATAGGAGAACAATTTGCGACAGCGTCACTTCCCTCGTGAATAAGCGTTAGGGGCGGATAAGGAGTAGTCGACTGACTAACTATCGGAAGCATTATGTGAAGCACGGAATATTATATGCCATCAAAATTTGTCTCATTGAAACCCGCCCAAGCTTGGTGTTGCATGACCTTACAAACCGTTTTCACCCTGCAACCTTGTTAGGGCTACGACGCCACGATGCCATGTATTCTCTCAAATGAGTTATGATGCGTAATTGAATCTAGCAATTTGCATGCCAGACGTGGACGTCTATTGTCAATAGAGCTAACATTACACAAATTAGCCAGCTACATGAGGTCATACGCGAGACTCGAGTGACCTATTATTGTGATTGAAGCTAAACGAGCATATTAGTGGTAGTATGAATTACGGCCCTAATGTGTACTTATGCGCATAAGCGTATTAGTGTTTACGACAATTGCAAATTGTAGTAGTAATTTTTATTCCGGAAGTAACACTCAAAGTATCTCATTCTAAGTAGCAGTCCTTGTGTTCCAGTTCACATGTTTTGTATAGTTTAAGTTTAAGACATGGACTATCCAACACACTCTGTGAACTGTTACACTTGTATCTTCGTAAATACCAACAAATCTATGCGTGATCGTAATTGTACGTCGTAATGATAGTTGAAATTTTATATGCGTGGAGGTTGCAATGGCTGCAAAATTTATTATTTTTAATAAATATGTGTGCAAAGCATCGACCAATATGTACATATTTTATACACAAAATGACTTGTCGTCAATAAACTTTTTCTATATCATCTCCAGAAGATGTTATTTTTATTTAGCAATGAGATCGCGTTTGACTGCTATCCCACCAAATGGAAAGCGAGACGCAGCCTAAGATTTAGCACGTTTGCCTAGAAAGAGTCTATTCTCTCTTGTCTTGAACAATTCCAGGTTGTATGAATCGGGAAAAATAGATGCCGGCAGGGATCTTTCACTTTTTTCAGTCTGTAGCAGAAATAATTTAGCAAACCGTTATCTTTCTTTCCCTTTTCGCTATTCGCTTACAATGAGACATACATATGCCGTAGTTCCAATTGGGCTTGGCTAGTACCAGAGCGACTTTTACACAATTTCAGCATCGGCAAATCGACCGCACGTGATCAAGTTGCGTTATTAGTTGTCTATTAACGACCGTCTATAAGTAGGACTGGATACTACCGCCTACAAATAGGGAGGGGTTGCTGCCACATTCTGAATAGAGGCAGTACATCAGTCAATCGTGACCAATTAGTCCACATGTACCGGCCGTTCGCTGCCACATTATCAAACGCTAAGCTACGTTTCATTATCTCGAAATGAATTACACAAGGCTGTCTCGTCTGATCCCCAACAAGGCGCATCCTGTATAGCAGTGGCTAGATATCTCATACATTTCTAAATACGTACTTATGTAAACATGAACGTGCTCATCACAGAAATATTTGTTCACTGGATTTTCATCAACGAACCTGTCAACTAGTCTTTTGATTTTCCTCTAAACCTGTTAGTTCACGGATCGGTAATAATTGTTACCGTGTTGTATGTATAAGTAACCAGATGTGGTAATGTGTCCGTCATTATCTTATTAAATATGCCAGACTTATGTAACGTGAACTTTTTTTTGTTTTGTTTACGGGGGTGAAACTTTCAAAAGGTACCCGATATCCTGGGAAAGATACTGGGTTATGTGGGATTTTTATCGTACTAAAACCCCCTTGGTGGCCTTCCTCTGCGCTAGTAGGAGGACTCCGGGATCTTCAGCGGAACGCACCGGTGTCCTCCTAGCGCGGCCATCGTGTGTGTCCTGTTTCCGGGAGAGGTATATGACTCATCCCACGCCGTCCGGTTTTTACGACCGTATGCGGTCAAATATACCGTCGTCATTCTCGGGATCGCAAACTGAGCGGTTCGAGCTTCCACTCTAGCCGTTCGCAACCCCGGAAGTCTAATTTTTTCTCCTCTTACGACAGGTAGGAGATATCGTAGCTCGTATTCTGATCCCGATATGTAACGGGCCCGGCCATCAAATTAGTTAATACGTCACTAAACATGTAATGATGTAAATATTGCAAATAATGAAGACAAATTCAAATTAACAATAATAAAATAATAAAAACCATTGTCATCATCTCATATTCCCGGTTGTAACCACTTCAGTAGTGTAGTTATATATAGTGTAGACAGCAATGAAGTCGAAATACTAACTAGTATTTTATCTTTCGCAAACTGTATGTACTAGTTACGTTTACTGTTTCTCGTTCCACACAATGGGAGGTTATCCACCATAAAGACCGCGTAAGTGCCAGACGTCCCGAGTGGGTAACTCTGTGTTTACCTCACTAGAGGTAGTTAAGTAGTATCGAGTGTGTGTTACCGTAAGACTTTTAAGGGGAAACGTATGATGGAGACTATAAGCTTTTTTTGTATAACCAAACATAGGAACATTATTATTATTGTACAATCACACCAGGTCCATTACGGGGTAGGCAAGGAACACTTAGTGCTAAATAAGTTTATTTTTACAGACACGAAAAATGGCAACTTATTAGTTCAATATTGGCACTCGCTCAGTTGTACCTGTTACACATGTACGTATTCTTGCCATCACCCGGGGTTGACTGGTAGAGAAATACAAATAAAAATAAGTAATAATAATATCTTGGTACTTCTCACAAAGGGCTATCTGATCTCCAACTAGAAAGAGCAGAGCTTGTCAGATAGCTGATAAATCTTCTGTATATATAAAAATGTAAAGTGGGTTTGTGTACGCTTCAAAAACTCGAAAAGTTCTGCACCGATTGAGCTAAAATTTTGACACAATATACAATCCCGTTTAAGGATTGTTCTTATCTATTTTTCGCGTCAGTAACATACTTGCGAATACGAGAAAGCAGCTTTTTCTACGATCAGTTGTGTATCAGCATCCGGGCCACCTGCCAGAAATGAGGGGGACCAGCCAACGACAATCGCGATCACTTGTAAAACACGTAGCAGGAAACATTACATGTTCTGAATTACATTGTTTATTAAGAAAAAAAAAACATATCCACTTGTATCCCATTTAGTTAGACTGCAAGTCCCAATTCGATTGGCTTTCGCAATCACTATAGCTCAAGGTTAGTCTTTGGAATTGTGTGGTTTAGATTTAGATGCGGATGGCTTTTCACGTGGACAACTGTATGTTGTGTGTTCCCTTGTCGGCAAACCAGATAGTCTTTATATCTACGCCGACAATGGAATAACAAAGAATATTGTATACAAGTATTGCAAAATTAAACTTATATGAAACATATCCTTTGTGTCGTTCCTAATTTCTCATCCGTGCAACCACAATGTGCCATACGAAACAGTGTATACGTTTGTTAAAACATATTTATGTATATAGATACTTTTACAGCCAGACACAAAAACATTATTTCTCCTCATTACAGAAACATCTGACTAGGTTTTAAATCGAACCTACAACCCTTGGCTTATTAACTAGCTCGTTAACTATTGAGCCAACAGGGTAGTCAAATGAAGTATAAAGAATACTAGCAAATGTTTACCATTACTGCTTCCGGAAATTTGCAAAGTCGCAAGTACATTGCTAGTTTAAACTGAAATATCTTTTTGTGGCTCTTACAAAAGCATTCATAACTTTCGACATGACAGGTAATATCTGGAAATTACTTATTCTATTTTAATCACTTACTCCAGAAAGCAAGGTATTGGTGTTACGTGTGGGTTGGGAGGATGAAAAATTAATGAAGAAGCGTCCTCTACTGTGTTGCAGATTATTTGTAACTCGTTTGAACGCAGGAACCATAAGTGGATATGGTATGTTTCTTCTTGATTATTATTAACGAACATAAACCATACATTAAGGATTATTTAACATTTCGTTAACAACAATTACCATTTCCTTCCCTTTTTTACATCTCTATCCCGTATAATGTATTTATTTTGACTGAAAATGTTTGGATTAACAATTTAAAATTTAGCAAATTTCAAAAGGTTCTAAAAATATATTACAAGGTTGTTTGATATCTGGCGCCCCCATTTTTTTATACTATAATGGTTCTTTGTAGATTTCGTTGTGTTCCTTTTAGCTTCCCAACAATGCATACATATCTATTGTGTGCGTCAGCCCTAATTTTTGTGTTATCCCAAGGGGCGAGTCATATCCCCTTGTAAGCAACAAGTTATTGTGAGGATGGTGTGGGGCCCTATTACTACAGTATCCGTTGAGGGATCTCCGACATACGGCAGGAGAATATGTGCCCTTGATATTTTCCTCACTCCATCATCATCATATTTCTGCCCCGTCCTCAATTAATTTGGGTCTATTGCAATATGTTCTTCCCTTTCAACCAATTAGTTGCCGTTTCTATGTACGCTCCTATGTTACGTATATCATCCTCCGTAGAATTGAACCGGCTTTTGGTCGTCTGTCGATAATAGTCCTTTACGCCAATAGCTCTGTTTATTTTATCGTCATCATCCATCCCAAATGCACCAAGATTCAATATTTTCAGTAGTATATTGATAGTCGCAAATACTTATTTATTTATTTATTCTTTAGTAACACCTTAAACTAAGGGGTACAAGGGCGTACTTAATGCCAAGTGGCATTCTCTCCCAGTCAACCCTGGGTGATGGAGAGAGAATGTGGTAGGCGTACCTATATTATAATATTAAACATATTTACACAAACATACATACAATAACTGTAAATAAGTAATATACAATACATACAAATATATACAATAAATACATATACAATAAATACATATACAATACATATATACATACATATATACAAGTGTACATAAAAATATATACACAAATACATATATTAAATATGTATACACTATAAATACAAATATATCCATAACAAAAAAAAATTTCAATTTAAATGCTAAATTACTTCTGTGATAAAAAGTACGTAAGTAGTAGTGTACGAAGCACTTTTCAAATGTGCTTCTGCACGGTGCTTTTCTGATATTATCAGGTAGGGCGTTCAGATATTCTGTGCTTTGTAAATGTTTTGACTTTGTTTCAAATCATCAATTTGTTCAGAACGTAACTAAACAGAAGTATGATTGTGAAATATTTATTACTATTAGTCACCACGCTTAAATTAAGAAGAAAACATTTTAAAGACTTCATTCCTGTTAATAGGAAAATACGTAACATCACGCCTGTAATCGTTGAAGAGGTAGACAGGGGAGTGTAGTATTCTCCCACGTTTCACCAGTCACGTTTACGTCCCATTATGGATAGTCTATTGCCATACACCTGGCACAAATCCAGACTCCCAGGCATTACTAGAAATTTCTTTTAGAAAGTTTAAGTTCGAAAAATCTTGTAGTACCCAACCCGGGATTTGAGCCCAGGACCTCTAGATTGGTAGTCGCGCTAGCAATCAACACGACCAATGAGCATATGCGCACTCATCGATGTGTATCAGAATCTGTAACATTAAAGTTTTTCACTACATGATAAAGCCTATAATTGAATTCATCGAATAAGCATATGCGTAGAAAATCCGTATAGGCTTGATAGTAGTATTACCGAACACTACTAAACGAATAGTGAAACGTGACTGTGAAGACAAGTAAGGAGTTAATCAATACTAACTTAAAGCCTAGCTTGGTTATAAGAATGTGATCTCAGGTACGAGTATTAATCTGTACTGTCTCAGCCATTTCAAAACAGTCCTTTCTTGTATCTCACTGAAGATATCTTTTGACTTAGTTAAATAGGCAGTCCTCGCATTTGATAAACTACACTGAATGTCAAACATACAAAAAATATGTTATACCAGCGAAATAGAAACTCAATGGTTCTTTTATGAAGCAGGTGTTTTTGTACGAAATGGTTTGTTTTGTTAACCGGCAATTATGTCGTTATTTGAAAATGCAATAATACGGCGAAAACACAAAGCGATCGCAAAGTTTTAATGTTTTTTGTTTGTACTTCTAACGGAGAAACCTTCGGATGTGTTAACGCACAATATCTGTTAGGTCCTATCGCAAAATTGGATTCTCGGGGCCTTAGTTTCGATTGGGTTTCCACCCTAATTTGACTGACAGGGGTCAGTTGCGCAGTCATTATTGAATTTTGCTATAATTTATTAATCCTAAGCTAACATGCTCGTGTTTTCACTTTGACGTTTTAGGGGTCCAGACATATTATTATGGGTATAAATTTTATTAGTTGGGCAGTCGGGTACACTATCAGCGTGACCTCTGTTGGTTTGTGGAATTTAATTCACACGTGGAATTTGGTTCGCATCGTACGCTTGCGTGTGAAAATACTTTGTTGTTTTGAAGTGATGTTTTCGGCCTTTTCTTACTTCGTACTTTTGTTATTATCGACCCTGCTAAATCTGATTCAACAATTCCAAGCTCTGAAGGCTGGGCTCAATTTTTATGATGTTGTTTTAGTATAGTTGCCTACGAAAATTGTATATGAAATAGCAGCAACATGTTTATGGAGACTTAGCTGTCATCATCATGAACCATTTAATCGCTTCACAGTTGAACACGGGCCTCTTAAAAATAATCGATTAAGGATATAGTCTGTCACGTGGACTAAGTTAACTTAGCTGTATCGTAAAGCAAATACACAAAAAAATACATAAGTACAAATTGAAATAAATCCAACCGTCATTTAATGCGATTCGATAGTTTGTTACAACGCTATGACATTGGACCTGTGGTTTCAAGTATGTGCAAGTATTAAAGTACTCTTGGGTCAGGAGTCGACAACTTTTGGATATAAGCTACAAAATCACATATGGTTCTGTCGAAGACGATTGAAAATGAAATATAAGGAAACAAACATTTAACTGAAGGAAGAACTTTCATAAGAACTTTACTTGTTTTTATTTCCTTTTCATGGCTTTAACATAGATATTATCAATGTTTACTATAGCAAAAGTGTGGGGCAAAATGATGTGAATTTCGGTTAACAGTGCAGCGAAATTTTCTTGTTAAAATGTTTCACCTTAAAATCATGATAATGCGTATGTTTGGTTTATTAATTGTAAATCAAAACATTATGTGTTATTATTATGGTTGACCGTCAAAATTCGCAAGTCCCCGGATAAAAGCAAGTTTGGAACAGCAATATAATTGTTGGCGAACGCTAGTTTGTGTTATTACTCAAGTTCCGTTAATCTTGGATCAAATTTTATATGCCGCGGTAAACCCCTTTTCGCACGTTCCGACTGCAATAAGATCTGTTATTGAGAACGTTTGAAATTTCTCTTTCTCGTAACTATTCGGTTCTACAATTAGCAATAGATTCTCTATATTATTCCACTGTTGGAAAAGGGTCTCCTCTCAGAATGAGAGCGTTCAGGCCATAAGATTAAGGTTGAGGCAAGTGTATTAAGGCACAGTATTTAAACTTCCAAAACGATTCAAAATAGTTTCAATGTCTTTTACGCTTTCCGCTTGCTCGGTAATAACTAGAATTGGTGACTTTATAGTAATTGTTACATTGTTGTTAGCACTGGGTGCTCTCTGTCTACCCCGGGAGGGACCTGGCGTGAAGATATGTATGTGTGTAAGTTTAAGTAATTTAAGTAATTGTAATTTAAGTTGATATTCCAGCAGCTGCAGCTTGTACATTATAGCGCTTTTAGTGCTTTAGACTCACATGTACTTGCGATACTAGGCAATACTTATGTCGGATAGGTAGTAAAAGTTTCCCTTCAATCGGAACGTGTGAACATGAGTTTGTTGTGTTTATACCGCTGATGAAATATTAATACCGAGTCAAACTTGCCGTTGGGTAAACTACCTATAACAATTTATTGTTCGCATTTAGGCAAAGCCCGTATTTGTGAAGCCTCGAACTTGTGTTAGCACAGTATGTGTATAATTCAGGAGTAGCTCAGTAATTACTCTTTATTGAAAACTTAGTTGTGAACAAAGGCAGTTGATTTTTTTCTTTTATACACGATTGTATGGCTATGAGAAACAATTGCAATCTTTGCCTATGAAAATTATATGCGATTATTACTATATGAGTTTCATTCTAGATCGTCAGTATTCTGCCTCGTTGATCGTGTTGCTTGCAAGCGCGACTGCGGATCGAGAGTTCTTGGGTTCAAATCCCGGGTCGGATACTATTGGATTTTTCTAACTTAGATTTTCAAGTAGTGACTCGGAGCCTGGATTAGTGCCTGGTGATATGGCAATAGACTCACCACCTATTCCATAATGGGATGTAAGCATAACTGCTGAAACGTGGGAGTGTACTACAATCCTCTGCCTACCGCTTCGGGAATTACAGGCGTGATGTAAACATCAGTATTTTTCTTGATGTTTAATTTCGTTCAAAAGTTGTCACGATAAGTTTAAATAGCAACCTAACTATTGAAATTCGTTAGTTTTAGCTAGTTACCTAGAAACCAGGTAACTAGCAGAATTAACTAAATGAAACATTCAACAGACTCCTCTATGTGTCAATTCGCCAACCAAATCTGTATCTTCCGACATCGACGAACTAATAGTTTAGTATTCACGGTAATTGAGTACACGTAACGCGGGTTCAGTAAACATTAGTTTATTGCAGTTGGCAGGAAATTGGTTCAGTTATCCGTTAGTTGGATAGTTCTAAATGGATCATTTGACCTTTTACGTATCTTGGTAGCATCCGTTAAATAGTTGGTGGATCACTATATGTTATTTAGTATTTAGTTACGGGAAACTGTTAAGTATTTAGATTTCCATCGCATAAGTTTAAGTAATAACCGAAGGAATAGCTCGCTAAAGTGGCAATGGGCTGGGCATATCTGCCGAAGAACCGATAACCGGTGGAGTAGGCGAATTCTCGGGTGGAGACCACGGCTCGGCAAGC
>DWEH01000510.1:0-11539 GCA_018245815.1 Apyrrothrix aesculapus | reverse complement strand
AATATATTTATTGTACCAGTAAAGCTGCTAACAACAGATTTACAGCGCTCATCTTGAGATTTGTTAGTGGAGAATTTAAAATGGTGAAGGAGTAAGATTTTGTAAGACGGTCGGTGTAAGAGTCTCGCACGAAAGTTGTGAAAAATTTAAACATCTTTGGTAATATAATTTAAAAGTACATATATGTAATAGTTAGAAACTAAAAACAGCATTCGAGTATTATGATTTGCCAACCTATTTGCGATGGCGTGCTTTAGGGCAGGCCTATGTCCAGCAGTGGGCTGAGATAGGCTAATGATGACGATGACGATGATGAATCTATTGGCAGAAATTAAAGCATGTTCGCTGCATTGAAGGAAGACGTAGTAATGAATATACAATTGTATCCAAAGTGAAAATTCGAATTTTTTTATTCTCCTTTTTATTCTCTGATACATTCAACTTTTATGAAACTATACGTTAATTACATTATAAAATAGTTTTCCATTCTGAACAAAGTCTTGTTGGTATAATTATACAGTCCATATTACTGTACTAACCGTATTCAAGACAAGATCAAACAAAGGAGCCTTAGCTCCAGCAAAAACTGACAAAGAACTAACCCTTTACCGGGATATTGCATTAACTTCCTAGTATTTTAATTTACTATTTGCTCATTATAGACAAATGTTAATCCATATATGGCTATATTAAATCAATACTAACAGCAACCGCGAAGATCTTTGTTTTTATCCAAAAACTGATGGTCCGTTTGAATTCTTGCGGCGTACGCTGGGCTCTGCACTATATCTCAATGTATGCACATACCTGCGTACTAAATTCTAAAAATTAAATGGAAACAAAGGCTTACAATGTTTAACATTCATTTTAATTTTGGTTCAATTACGTCACCTATTTAAAATTTAAACGTAGCAGTTATAACCATCCAATATGGGGGAAGCTTTAATATTTAACCGGTGCACACAGTCTATACGATTATAGAGTTTAATGTTACGGCCATATTGTCGGGTTTTTTGGCAGATTCATGATATTGGGGGTCCTTTTTATGTTATAGTAATAGTAAAGGGGTTGCATCGTATTTTATACATGTTTTTCACGAGCAGCATTGTAATACTTCAATACAATTTCAGATACACTATTCGGAACTACTCGTATTCATAAAATTTTATCTCACATCAAGCGGTCAGGAATCAGTTACATACTTATATATCATGTATTGTTAGTCTTAAAACAAAACTGTAAGATTCACGTACAACTCCTATAAAATTTAAACGCGCTTTTGCCAAGTACGAGATAATGGGAGTACAAAGGATTACGTATTTTAGTATCTTCATTGACAAGAATATTATGAACTACAATGGTTTATTTTTGGTTATATCAATTTATTCGGAAGATTCTTTTTTGAGATGTTATATTTGGAAATCTTTGAAGTACGTAGCTGATTAAAATACTTTAGCTATATTCAATGGAAAGTGATTAATTTTAAAACTGAAACATAATTTTCGAAGGTAATTAATTAGTACGCTTTGTCCGGCAAATACCGGTAATGTAGCCGGAGCTTAAATCGAACTTTACAAAAAAGTACTATCGGAAAGCAATTAATTTGGGAATTGGCTGCCTCCTGGCGGTAACGCGCGCGAAACCCCGACAAATGGCGCACGTCATTTAATTCTGCTGATATCATGTTTGTGCTCCACGCCATCATATTTAAATTGAATTTTGGCACATCCAGGAGGTGCAAACAAAGGAAATTAGAAAAATGCCCAAAACGCAATCGAGTTTTGAGATCTGTCTTTGGAGTTGAGTTTTCACCGAAACTGAAACGAAACCGATCTTAGGACAGGGCAGAGGCATACGTCAATTTCAGGGATTTTCAGTACCTTTGAAAGCAAAGCATTACATCAATAATGTTATATTTGTAATACATACACATATTCTATAACTTAGATTTTCTAGTACAAATTTCTAGAAGTGACTTGGAATGTGGATTTGTGCCCGGTATATGGCAACAGGCTCTCCCCATATTCTATATTAAGACGGAAACGTATCTGGTGAAACGTGGGAGTGTACTACACTCCTCTGTCTACCTCTTCGGGGATTACAGGCGTGATGTTACGTTTATAAATATATTTGTCTAGTACTCATTTACTGGTGACATTTGTATTATTATAATAGACAATGCCACTCAATATTAATAACTAACAATAGTCCTATTGATTTAGTCGTGAACGTGGTGGTTCTGTCGGACAGTAACACTGTCTCTTTACGACTGCTTGTTCGTTTGTTACTCCCTTCACATAAAAAACTGCCACTTTCCTGCACATATACATATGTTCCTAACCACTAGTTTCAGTTTTACTGTCGAAAACTGTAAGAAAAATGATAATTTTGCCGACTAGAAAATTTAGCTTTAAAACGGGTGCTGGTGTATTTGCTACAGGGTTAGTATATTGTAATAACGTATGAATAATAAAGTGAGGTAGGAGACTGCATCGGAAATGAGTTTCTTTACACCGTAATAATATTTAAGTCGCTCTGTTGCGCAGTGCTGAATGACCCAGTACAAGTAAGCCTCTTTATTCTGTTCTAAAGAGTTCTCTAATGATTGATTGTAGTCTTGGCATTTCATGCACGCACTCTTATATATAGATATTGCTAAAATAAACAACTCCCTCAAATTATAAGGCTTTGTTCGACCCTTAAATATCAAATTCACACAATCGTTTATTCATCTTTTAAAATATTTAATTTGCTCACAATTCGAGCTAGCGACGTCTCTTTCAAATCCGTTTTATATGGAATATAAGGATTCTCTAAAGAGTTCTGACTTTCACAGTGGACAGCAAAACAAAATATTTTTTTTAAACTCTCTCATATGATCAACTATACAGAAATACAAATCCGACCTTTAAACAAAGACGTACGCACAGGTGTATATAGTACACAGCCAAAAACAATGTGTGTATACAAATTAAACAATAAAAAACTGAGCTTCTGTAATGAATGAAGTATTTACATATAGAGAATGCTAGTAGACCTAATCCTATTGTGGTAACGATACTGAGTCGTGGTTGTTCCCAGGTATCGCACTAATACCGATAAACGGGGTCGGTTGTATTATTTAGTAAAGTCTTACAAAATTGTAGATGTGTTGTTGTCTTAAATGTGCTTAGTATATTAATAGAAAATAATTATGTTTTTAATTCTGCAGGCCGGCGGTAGCGTATTATGGTACATTCAAAAGACTGGATTCTTTTATATCTGGTAATTTCAAAGCTCGTAAGTAGCATGTGAGAAGGCAAAACTGTTTGTTATAGGTACATATTAATAGATGGAAGCTTCATTTCATTATTTTTGAGTATTTTGAGGAAAATGGGGACGACTGTGGCACATTTGGTTACATTTTACTAGTGATAAGAGGCGATTCAAAACAAATGCTTCCGTTAATTAACTGAAAAATTATATCTACTGTATGCTCAAAAGTACAGTTCAATCTAAGAGCAGTCATAGCTTCATTGCTTGAAATGACTAAGTTGAAATTGTCTATGCGTCAGTGCATTCCATGTTGCGAACTAACCATGCGTGTCATTATGAATTTCTATATTCGTAAGTAACTTTTTTGTTACCCTTTCACAATGTATATCGAAGAATCGACTTCGACGAAACTATGGACTAAGTTAACACTTGGGGAAGGATATAATGATTATGTTACCTATATACGTGTACTATAAGATTTTAAGAGAAATAAACAGTTAATAAAACGCTCATTGTGGTAATATACAAGATCGTCTAGTAAATATATATCAGTTTTGGTATGATATAATTATTACAAATAGACAGAAAAAAACAAACAAGTGTTTTAATTGATAATTCTGTAACTGTGTAACTGAACTTATATCATAGCGTGAAAAAGCCAATGCAGTAATCTAATACGGCAAGATCCATGAGTGGCCCAGCATATCATTACATACAGGATGTCGTCGCACTAACGAGCAGTGAGTAAATAACTCCTCACATTACCGCAGGGGGTACCTACTGTGAGCTTTAAAAAGCTCTCTTTACACACTACTCGCTACGTAATTATATGCGCCCACTAGCATGTGAAAATAATAATGGCTTAAGTTTTAAAGTAATTTTCTCCGTGAATCTTTGAGATCGTTCGGAGCCAGTTTTCCGTTAGTTTGCTGTTAAAGTGCGCCAAAAGCAGTGGAGTTTCATTACACTCTTTTTGCGTAACGAGTTACATGATATATAGCTACGTACATATATACTTATGTACGTACGCGCAATTGTTCAAGTATCATCGATAGTTTTATCATGTGTAAATTAGCAATATATTAATTTTATATGGTATCCAGAGAGGTTTAATATGGTTGCTATTTAGAATACATGAGTACTGCTTGACAATAGGATGCCCGAAGCATACATTTACGGATTATTTACCAACACAAGGCCACGTTGTTAATAAAGCCCCTGAGATTAATAAAAGGGGTGGCCTCAAACTGCGAATTACTCGAATATCAAACTAATATCGAGTATATTAGTTTATGTAGTAACAGATTATTTATATAGCAATGAATAAAATATTTTTACAAGAATGTTGATAATTGAATAACAATAAAACTTCGGCATGCAATAATGTGTTATATCTTTTTAATGTAACGTAAGTTTATAATTGGGGTTATGTTGTAAGAGTTTTTATATACAATACTTTATGAATGGAATAAAATGAGTTACGTTAATAAAATATATTTCAATGAAAAATCTATTCACAAATAATACACGTTTCAATTAATGCTTTTCAGAAACACTTGTGAATATTCGAGTGAATATTTATCGAAATAAATATCATGAGAACCTATATTGTGAGTTATTGTTCGGCAAATTTTAATTGGAATCAAAGTGAAAGCAATTACTATGCATAGCTCTGCACAATGACAGCTCTTGTGAAGCTCCACAAGAGCTGTCATCTCAAGTTGGAGGTATTAGTTCTTCTATTTACCGTTGATAATTAATTTCCTTATGCCTTGCGGCTTCTACCAATTATGAAAATACGCAAAGGCGAATATCTTTTTCAGCCCGAAACTTTTTCTATCAGCTGAAATAAACAATTTATCACTCGGAAGTTTCTTTAATTTGTCTTATTTCTTGTGTTCCCGTGTATATTTCAAATTCGGGTTCCTATTAAAACTAAAAAGAGGCTTTCGGGTGAGGAAAAAATTAGTTTCCGCTCGGTGATTTCCGCTTAGATTTTTACATTTATAAAATCGTGTCGAGGATCGAAGTTGTGAAAACTGTCCACACTTTTTTTCGACAGCCCCTAAGTTGGTGTTTTTATAACTCTTTCTTTGCTGTGAAGACTTTTATAAGTTTTTCCCTGACACAACATTCCTTTAGTCTTGCTTGGGGTGCTAAATGGAATATAAACTCCTAAATATTCCCGTTGTTTTAAACATTTGGCCACCTAAATGCTATCCTGTCATCGCGTTGTTTTATTATTGTAGGTAGTTTTGTGCGAAATGGAAACTTTACATGATTTTACACTTTTAAATGCCCGTAACAATATGTAACATCACGCTTGTATCTCCACGAAGACGTAAGCAGAGAGTGTAGTACACTTCCACGTTGCACCATCTCAAATATAATTACATAATATTTCAATAACGACAGTAAGACTAATTTTAACATTGCTAGAGTTGATTTACTTACGTTAATTACTTTACTTAAGATAATTTATTCACTTGATTTACTAATTGAATTTACAGTTTATTTATCGCTTATAAATATTGTGATTCGTTTTTTTGTTTAATAAGCTTAAGGTATTTATACATGACAGAATGAAAAAAATTTTAGTAATTGAGAAAGTTCCATTTTCTGCTATTATTGCCCTAGTGTTATACGTGAAATCATTACTGAACTTTGCTTGTAAGTAATTACTGAAACACATCATTAACACACTCATGGACTAAACATAACTACTTATTAATGAGCGTAGGTGGACAGGCAGGTAGATTCATTAATTTAGCAACTAAACGTAACATACGTAACATCACACCTATAATCCCCGAAGAGGTAGGCAGAGAAGTGTAGTACACTTCCACGTTGCACCAATTACGTTTACATGGGATGCATGGAATAGACGGTGAGTCTATTGCCATACACCGGGCACATATACAGGCTCCGAGCTACTGCTATAAAATCTAAATTAGAAAAATCTTATAGTACCCGACCCGGGATTTCAACCCAGGACCTCTCGATCGGCAGTCGCGCATGCAACCAACACGACCAACGAGGCAGTCAAAGTGGATTTTTAAGTGTTTTGGTTTTTTATAATTTTAAACATTAATTTAAAGGATAGTCGATCTGGTTGGGTGCCGGGAACGTGTCCTCTTTCTCCAAAGGCACAAAACCGCACCGCTAGTGTTTCGGAACATCGCAGCATGCGATCGCCATCGACAGCACCCTCGTATAATATTTCGTGGAAGTTTAATACTGTAAACGAAGCACTCATTAATTCTTATAATAAAAAGGAATTTGAGTAACAGATTACTTCATTGTCCCGGCGGAAGAACAATACTCTAGTATATTTTCTTTTTGGTTATTTCGCGTTACCTGTGTATCGTTTGCTGTAATATTTTTTGTGCTAATTTTCAGACGGTATTGTTTTTTTTTATTTATTCAATAAACATGTTAATTCAATAATTGTTATTTTATTATTGTAACAGTTGGATAAATAATTAGCACTTCAGTCATCTTTCATTCAGTTGTCGATATCGAATACAAGCCACCTTAGATTATGTGAGTATATACGACACAAAACTGATCGAAATAGTTTAGCGTAAATGTAGATTTACCATTGGAACTGGCGTTAGTTGTAAAGTGGAAAAGATAAAAACGTTGTTATCTCTTTTGCTCCATCTTCAAATGTTACGAGTCTGAAGACGTCGTGGGCATGCGTCGACTTCGCCGAAAATAGAACGGTCACGGATTCCTGGGCTAAATCTCAAATATCCAGACGGGAGCGCCATCTGAGCCAGTTAAAACAGTCAAGCGAAAAGTTCTCGAGCCCCACTTCTTGTCTGAACGTCTGCCAGTGAAGACCGGGAGGGAACCTCTTAACACCACACAATATGGTGAGTCATCCGTAAGGGCAGTGAAATGTGGAAGAAGTTCAGTGTAAAAAACGGATTTATAACTTCACAAGTGGAAACATATTTGAGGCTAGTCCTTTAAAAGATATTCCGCAGACCGGAAACTCGCGAGCTACTCTATGTTTTCTGCAAGATTTAAAAATGAAGTGTTGTGCTTAAATAATAGTGAAAGAATACATGGTACTTCATGGATAACACTACACAGAATTGTTCTAGTGGTGTGAGGTGACGCAATACACATGTACACAGCACACAATATTTGTCTATCACAGAAGTTACTCATGAAAATAATGAAATATGTTTGGTAATTTTCAGAGCGACCTCAGCAAGAACGACGTTGAAAGTAAGTAGTCTGTTCAATTTAAATTAACATATCATGTGAGTGAAACTTAATTAAACTAAAAGCCTAGCTTGAATGTACTAGGCGTAATTAGCGGATAACACAAGAATCGATGTGTACTAAAATTATTAAAATAATAAGAATAGACTAAAATATTTAATTAAACATTTAGTTCTATTATTTTTTAAGTACATATATAACGGGAATGCGCATAATACATGAACATCGTATCATCTAAGTATAGCTCGATATTCATAAAAGGCTCGCGTCGCTAAGCCACGCCGGCAACAGTGCCAGTGGCACGGCCGAGATGCGCGCGCGCTGCGTTCCAAATTTAACCTCTTGCGTCACGTGATCCAACTCTGCCGCCCGCCCAAACAGAGAAACTCCACTCGGATTTCACAGCATTAGCGCCTCGCGCTTTTTGGCAATACTCCTTTAACGCCGATAGTTATACATGCGTAGGTGATTCGCGTTCTCATCGTTTCCATGTTATCATTCCATCAATCTTCTTTGCAATCACATGTCAAAATCAAGGTTGCAAATTTTCTACAAATATTATACTAACTTTAATTATAGTAATAGTATCCTATGTAGAGAACTTGACTCGTTGATAAAAAAAAATCTTTTATTTATCTGTACCGTCAAGAAGGTTCCTCAATTCATGTAATTATAAGAAGATGAAAATGAAATCGGGACACAGTTAAATAGATGTATAATTAGAACCTGACTCACGAGTTCACAGTGAAAATATCGAATCGTGTGCAAGTAAAGATAGTATTTTCGGCGCGCCCACGTTTCTGTTCCGAACGACACCTGCGTTAACTGATATGGACGCATGGCCCCAGCGATATCGTACATCGGTGATAGTTTCGTAGCTATGAAGGAATTTAATTATCGGTGGTATTTAATATGGACCTATACAGTTTTGTATAATTTTTGTCTTTACATCTATTAAATGAATTTCGCTTAAGGTTTAATACTTAGTTAATCATAGAAGATTATTCGTTCATAAGCGAAAGCTTATTAGATATCTGAAGATCTTAAATTTTTGAGATCGTTACAAATGGACTTTCAAAATAATATTTTAAAGTTAAAATTAATTAAGTTATTCTATAAGGTCGACTTATTTGAACTTTTGCAATAGCTTACAATTAGATTAGAAAACATTAGTTGTCGCATGTTAATTATTTTAGGATTATTTTTGGAGGAAAAAACATTAATTAAAGTAATTTGAAATGATAATGCAGTAGTTCATAAAGTGGAAGTTTCATTTTTAATTAATGAACCTCTAATATCATGAAGATTCAAATTAGGCAAGGATCATGATGATGATGATGATGATGATTGTATAATTTGAATGAAACTCAAAGAGTTAATTTCCAATTAGGGGCATCCTTCGCCTTCTCCATCTATGACTTCGACGGCAGCGGCAAGATCGATGCCTTCAACCTCGGGGACGTGCTGAGGGCACTCAATTCCAACCCTACGCTGGCCACCATCGAAAAACTCGGTGGCACTAAGAAGAAGGGCGAGAAGATGCTTACGGTAACTCACATTGAAAAACATTAATTCCTTAAATGAAATATACTAATCAGTGGACATATTTTTTCCAAGCTTAAGTAAATTAATATGTTTTTAAGTTATAGTCATATGGTAGTTTGGGCGATAGTTTTTACTGTTGTTTTAGGTAGTTTATCTTATGGTTAGGAATCCGGAGAATGGGACTTATTTTTGTCACTTTAAAAACAGTAGGTTCTAGTGACATCAATAAACTATTTTCACCAAATTTGTTGCAACAGTTATCCACTATTCTGGTGTATATTCATTAATTTAGGTTCTTTTTAATTCCAGCTTGAAGAGTTCCTTCCCATCTACAGCCAAGCTAAGAAAGACAAAGACCAGGGCTGCTACGAAGACTTCCTGGAATGTCTGAAGCTGTACGACAAGAACGAGAATGGTCTTATGCTCGGCGCCGAACTCACTCACACGCTTCTTGCGTTAGGTACCGTTTGATGAATTGATACAATTTAGTTCCCAGTGTGCTAATATTATAATAATAATTCAGTGTAAGTATAATAATTATTATTACACTGAATGTCAAAGAATCAGTTAACCCTGAAATTTGTATTCGTGAATTGCATTAGGGTCTTTTATATGTATAACAAGCACGACGAAATAAGTAGGTATATATATTCAATTGTATTTTGGGAGTGGACTACACTCCTCTGGCTACCTTCGCGGATTACAGGCGTGATGTTAATTTTTTTTATATTCAATGTTTATAAGATCTGCATAGCGGGCGCTGAAACAACAAGTAGAACTATAAGTTCGTCCTCATCATCCTATCTACGGCATCATTGTTTATTTTGTGCTGAGTTTTGCATCAGTTCACATGAGGCTTATTACTGTGTTTATTACTTGCTCTATATTGCGACAGGTGAGAAACTCGATGACGACCAAGTCGCGGTAGTTACAAAGGACTGCATGGACCCTGAAGATGATGATGGCATGATCCCATACGCACGTAAGTATTCTAAATTATTAAATCGTACGTTACCTTAAATAATTCCTCAAATATTGAAACTGAATGTAAGTAGTACGTTAGTTATTTTTTAATATACCTGCACTTGATCTTGAACCCCGTACGAACCCCCTTAGACAACTGATAGCATGAAAGATGCCAGTTTAAATGTATTTTCGGCGCAACCAAAGTATCCTGTGTTCTAAAATAAATAAATAAATTATCACTCCCTTAAAAGCATGAATTTAGTAAACAATGTTACAAACGATCCAAATGTTATATTACTTGGAAAATATCCGACCTATATAATTTAGTACGAATGTAAAAATCGTATACAGATTGAGGACCGACCTTCCCAGTATTGACCAGTTTGCGTGTGTGAACCCTTGTTGTACCTGTTCTCCATTTACAGCATTCCTGAAGAAGGTGATGGTGTAGAGGACTACACGTGATGTCATATCATTAGTTATAAGATCGTAAGTGAATTAAGTAAGGTGTTTTAAGTACTTCTTGCTTACATAATCGGCTTTGTGCGTACAGCTTAATGGGCTTTGTGTCTAAAAATATATTAAGCAACTTTTAACATGCTCTATAGTCAATAGATACTTTTGAAAGGGAAACTGTACTCTTTTTAACACCTTAAAAAATTAACTTTTTGTTCAACGATAGCTCTTTCTGACTGCATTCGGTTACAGCAATTCGGCAATGCGTGTTTACCCTATGTTATTTATATAAAATAAAATACATTTGGTGGACACAAATTGTTATGTTTTCTCTTGCTTTTATTTTATTGGCTTATTTCATATTGAGGCGTAAAGAGGGAAAACATTTGGTATACTTATCTGAGAGTGAATACGAACATATGCGAAAATGTAGAAATATGCAGATGTCCTAATCTCATTAAAATTTTAGAACTTTTAAATGTTTCCTTAATTCACTTATAAAATTGGTACCTCGTTTTAGTCGGTCTAAATAGATTCCAGCCTTTATACAGATATAATCAATTTACATTTACAGATATACATTACAGTTCTATGAAGTTAAAAAACATCTTAAAACTACTGGATATAATGTTGTTATTAAGACTGGACATTTTCTTTAATGATTGTAGCTTTTCTCCGAAAAATGTGCGATGGCTGGTCGAGGAAAAAACCAGAAGCGGCAGCGGCTGCGGCGGAGGGAGAGGCTGCTCCCGCGGAGGGCTAGGGCGCCGGTCACCAGCCGCGTCCGCTGCAGGCAGGCGGCGGGCGGCGGGCGGCGGACTGCAACCCGGCGGCACCGCCCGCGCCGCTCTTCGTCTGCCGTGCCACCCCCAGCCGCACCGACACCCCGTATACACCATCTTAGATACGGACCATCCCCCCTTTTTATACGATGCAACACCAACAAATATTTTGTACAACTTTCTCAATGACTGTACATAATAAATTAAGATTAAAGAAAGTACTGTGAAACGCACGTTGTACGTGTCTTTTTAAATTTTATTATTACTTATTTATTAAGTTCGTTTATAATGAGAAAATA
>DWEH01000509.1:0-11545 GCA_018245815.1 Apyrrothrix aesculapus | reverse complement strand
GTAACACTTACCAATATTTGAATGCTAGTGTAATATTGTATGTATAGTGATTGCTTTGTTGGTGCAACTAAATAAATAAATAAAATAAATAAATAAATAAGATATTATTTAAAATACTAACATAGAATCAAAGCGAATAAAAGCGTGTTAAAAATAGCGTTATGTAAGTTACACGTATAAGTCTTCATCAAACGAATTCCATAATACTTATCGATGTACATAAATCTTCAGCTCGGTGACCATTCTGGCAATCAGAACGTCATGACTATAATATCGAAACTAATTTAAACACAGCTTCATATTTGAAAATAGAATATATTTTACATACTTTACTCGACGCTTACTTGACTAACGGAGCTGGAAGCACGTCTGGAACCGGCGTCGGAAAGAGCCCCGGTTCCGCTCTGCCGACAGCCTACAGACGACCTGTAAGGCGACACGCTCCGACCTCGAACACCTAAAGAGTTAATGGACATTAAAGGCTATATATTATAGCGACCTTAACGTGATAATATGACAACGTAACTTGAGAATATTGTGTTGAAAGCAGAAAGGCTTTGATTTATACATTTTTAGTATTAAATGTATAAATATCAGTTGTATAGCAATGTGCTCATAAAATTAGTACATGTATTAAAAAATATATTTTTTTAACCAGAATGTTAATGAACTATCGAATATACATATGAGTGATATCAACATATGATTGCGTCATGCTGTATAAACTCTGAATGAAATTTAAAAACGTACATATGATGAACTGTTATTATTTTACGAAATGCAAAATATATGTGAAATTAAAACAAAATTTTAAATTCTATTACACTACACGTCTCTTCAGAGACGGAATACTGGTACGAGCATAATTGAATTCGTTGAGACTCGACTATGCTAAAATTAGCCCCCACAGAGCTTTCTTCTCACGTCAGTTTGGGAAAATTAACTTTGTGTATAGCTATATATCCCGGAATAATTGTTTGACTCCAGGGCTATTTTAGCATTTATCAAATCAAAACTCCAGCACTAGGATAAGTTATCTTGGACCAAATATTTGAAAATAGGATACAAAGTACAACAATTAGAGTAGGCAACGAATTGCGTAGTTTTGAAAATTCAAGTCATCAAAGCTCTTACCTCTTTCCCTAAACGTAATTATTTAGTATGGTTTCCGAATTTATAAGCTCAAACGTATCTACTTCAAGCTAGGCGAGTACAGGTTTTGAGAACTTTACCTGCAGTTTGGCTGTCTTCACTCGATCTCCGTTCTCTTGACACTAAGGGTTCTTGAAAAGTGAGAGTAAGACTTCCCCTGGGACTGATTCTTGAAGCATCTATGTCTCCTGTGACAAGACTACCCCTGGCACTTCTCTCCGAAGGTGCGATACTACCTCTAGGGCTCCGGTTATGGGGTTCTGGAATCAAAGATCCCCTAGGGCTTCTGCTCATTTCCGGACCATCCTTAGGCTTCAACGGGACATCAGGCGCTATACTGCCTCTCGGACTTGTCCTTGGACTTGGACCTAATTCTTTTTGACTTCGAGCTGGATCTAGCTGAATACTGGCAACCGAATGCCTAGGACTTCTACCAACATCAGGAACCAAAGAATTTCTGTGTTGGTTCCAAGTAGTACCTTCTGGTACCAAACTTCGTCTGGGACTTCTCGCCGCAGCGTCTGGCGTAATACTGTTTCTGGGGCTTCGGTTAAAGTCTTGAGGGTTTAAACTGAGTCTAGATCCATAAGCGAGGTCTACACCTAAATTATTCCTCGAAGGAGTCAATGTGTTTCTTGGTATTGGAGTTTCAGGTGTGATTGAATTTCTAGCGGACCTGGGTTCGGGAACAAGAGAATACCTTGGGCTTCGGTGATATGATTCCAAAGCTGCATCTGGAGCTAAACTGGCTCTGGGACTTCTCTGAGGGGGTGGCGGATCAATTTCGTCATCTGTTTCCGTTGTTGCCAAGGAAGCCCTTCTAGAAGGTTGTGCAGATGGTCTCGGGGACCGAGTTTGAGGAGATGTCGCTGCACTTCTGGAAGCGCGTCGACGTCTCGACGAAGACGTTCGGTGCAGCATGTTTGTTTTTAGTGATCACTTAACGTCCTTTTATTAATCTCGATTCCGGTGATGATGCAATCTGAAAAGAAATTATATAATTTTGAACTCTATTAAGTAACTTTATGAATATGTCGTGAAAATAGTGGTTTGAAAAAGCTTTTCTCTCGTGAACCAACCGTTGCGATGACTAAATATAATTGAGTTGGGCATTGGCTTGTGAAATTAATTCGCTCTGGAATATTTCCCGCAACTGAGTAAATAGCTACAATATTACATGAATAAGTGATTAAAGCAGAGTTTGCCGCAGTCGACTCTACAATGTCGGTATTTATATGGTCTCTATAGAAATTGGCGTTCAAACTTTGAGGTTGATTAAGAATCCAATTTAAATTTCTTAAATTACAAGCTATTCCGACAAATAATAATGTTGCCTAAAGGAACCGTTACAGCCTTAATAAACCCGAATCACTACTTTATAATGTTTTAATTCATTATGTCAACCAGATTTAATTCAAACAAAATAAAAAATTGCCTATCTTGCTGTTGGATCTCTCAATATTATTAAAGGTGAATTAATATAAAATGACCTAGTTAAATATACCCGTATATACATATGGTGATTTCCACCAATAATTAGACTGTGGGTACAATTGACTGGAATTTTGACAAGAATATTCATTTTGCCATGTAGGGCTCAGCTAAGAACGCATTTTTGGAAATTCCACCACTAAGGGGATAAAATAGAGGCTGTAAATTTGTATAATATTTCGTAGGTTTTGAAGTTACACACTGAAATTTTAGATTTAGGCTCTCCATGAACAAAGAGAACGATGTGTTTCATGGTTTTGAACAGTCTACCCAACGGGAAGTAAAACAGAGCTGTCAATAACGTTCTGGATTATGATCTAGTAATTATTTAATGGATACAGCAAATAAATATGTACGCTTGATGTTGAGTGGCGCTGCAGGTTAGAGACAGCAAGTCTGTCTAAAATCTGTGACAGAAGTTATCAACCGTGTGGATGTAGCTAAAATAACTCATTTGTACTCGTATCTGGCTAAAACAGGCTTCACACCTGTTAATAAAGTTTTTACATATTTTTTATTTGACTCGGTTATAATTTTTTTATATCAGCTACTGCCATAATGAGTCTACTGTGTGTCTAGAATGTCATATGCGCCCATTAGTTACAAGCAAATTTTCTATATTATGTTTAGTCAAAAATCTTCAGCGTTCAGCTGTCGATGTGTATTTAATAAACAAATAAAATAAAAGCCCAATTAATTTTTTAGCATTATTACACATTGTGCTACTTTCACTCTCGTTCAATTAAAATATTGGCCGCCTGCAGGCGAATTGAGGCTTAAACTGAAATACTGTTTACGTGACCGAAGGTAAAAATCGTTTAATCTTCTAAACACGTTAAGCGGTTCGAGGTATTATTATTTGAAATGATTTCTTAAGGACGTGATCTGAATTTAAAATGGCCAATAAATTAAGGTAAGCGATACAACAACATTTAAACATTATTACGAAATGTTTAACGCTGTGAGATTTAAATTTGTAACGTCAACAACGCATGTACTCGTATAATAATTCTCCACCCTATTTATATTTGATCTATTTAACATAAATACATCTTTATAATATATTTTGTCCCCAAACGAAAAAAATCCATCTAACAAACTTACTTTCGCTAACAATAAGTATACTTAAATATGCATGATCACAAAACTTCAGATAAACACCCGCGAAACAACAGAACAACATCATACTAAATTAACAGTACTTGTCTTATTGTTGAAGAGCGAATGAAACAAAACATTATCCAAAGTTGATCTTATATGGCGTTACGTTAATCCAGTTTAGATTGGGCCACATATAGAGATCAACTTTAATAGCAGTATTTACAAAATCTAAATACCCGCCAAATGGTAAATACTGCGAGCTTATTAATTTACTTAAGTTTGGCTATTTTTTTTAATTGCATATTTATGATAAATTGGTTTGTTGAAGGGTGTGTTTACTATAATTGTGCTTTATAATTGATAATTAGTAATATTAAGTGCTCATTAAATATGAGTCGTAAATAAAATTGAAAGTTGAAATTCTTGAATAAATAAAGCTTCTTAAATTAAAGTTAAATATGCCGATATTAAAACGAACAGCCCCTATACTGATCATGATAACTATAGTACTGTTAGTTATCGACAAAAACGAAAATTGGGTCTATCAGAGAATTTCCAATTCATAAGGTTGGTTTACTTGTTCGATAATTAAACCGTTTGATGTTATTGCTTAGCCTACTGTACTTACAGATCAACAAATCTTTTTGGAAATACTAATATGAGTTCACGAGAGAAATCTGTTGCTTATAGTAAGACAAAGGTCTAACGAAAACAAATCCAATTAGGGTGGACTACAATTTAAGACTACATTATCTCATCTCTGCCTAAGTTACGGCTTCTCTTAAGGTTTTTTTTCATCAAAGTTAGAATGTAATTTGGGGACAATGCGAAGCCATCAATTTAAAAGATTTATAATGTTTTAGGATAGTCACGTCTTTTATTCGCAGATTTGTCTCATATATTCAAAGCTTATTTAATAATGTAACAAAAAATTATTTTCATATCTCCAGATACATATAAGCCTTTTTTTTTATCTTACACTATCTGTTAAAGTCTGGACGTTTGGATAACTCGAAATTGGTAGTTTATAGATATAATTAATAGCTAACATCACGCCTCTAATATCCGAAGGCTTAGGCAGAGAAGTGTAGTACGCTCCCACGTTTCACCAGTTGTATTTACGTCCCATCGTGGAATATGTGGTGAGCCTATTGCCATACAACAGGCACAAGTCTAGACTCCGAGCCACTACTCGAAATTTTAACTAGAAATTCTAAGTTCAAAAATCCAATAGTTTCCGACCTTGAATTCGAACCCAATACTTCTCGATTAGCAGTCGCGCTTGCAGCCACTCGACCAACGAGGCAGTCAATATCCAGTGATTAAAAAGGTGTCACATGGAAAGAAAAATTTACGAACGTGCGTTAACAATTATGTTGACATTAATTCTAGTTCTAGTTCCCAGAGAACTGATTATGTATAAAATCAGATTAAGCATATATTAATTTCTAACAACGTTCCCAAAATCCTCTTTCCCACGATATTTTTCACATTCAAAAGAAAAATTATATGACATTTAGCTCCATCAGTGTCCATAGACGAAAAATATTAAACATGCACAAAATTGTAATAACTGTATCCACATTCAATCGTTTATCTGATATTCTTTAAGATGCGTTTGTATTTTTATGTTTATGTTTTATGCTTTTATGTAAGCTAGTTAAATGCACTTGAATATGTTATACGATGCATTCTAATGTGAGATAGCAACTTCCTTCCGTTTCAAGGAATTCACTGCACGACAGTGTATGTATGTAGCTGAGACGGACAAATATTATGCGGAAAATTGTTTCTATATTGTGAAGTATAAAATGAAACGAATATGTACCTAATGCTTTTAAACTTATCTTGTATAAGTCTCCTAACAGAATTCGACCGAAACACGAAAATTTTATGAATATAATTGTACTCATTATACTCCAAGGAGCTTTTTTCGAACATTGCGGACGGATATTTAATTAACGCGTCTTTTGGGAAAAGGTCCTTAGTTGGGTTATTTGAGTTGGGTTATTATCGACTATAATCGATAGGTTTTTATTAGTGCTCTGATCTGGTTCAACGGCGGTTATACATTTTGTGACTGTTGACCAATAATTTTTTGTTGACATCTTTTATTTTATTCATTAACGTCAAATTTTTTGAGCGTTGCTTTTTAATGTTTTTCCATGTTTAGTTTCACGTTATATAGTAACATCACACCTGTAATCCCCAAAGAGGTAGGCAGAGGGGTGTAGAGAACTACTACGTTTCACCAGTTGCGTTTACGTCACACCATTTATTTATAATTTATTGAGCCTATTGCTATGCTTCGGGTACAAATCCAGACTCCGAGCCACTGATAGAAATTCTAAGTTAGAAAAATCCAATACTACCTGACCCAGTATTTAAACCCAAGACCTCTCGATCGGCAGTCGTGCTAGAAAGCACTTGACCAACGAGGCAGTCACTTTTAATATTTGTCACAATATAGTCACTGTTTACTTTAAATATTTATTATCTTTCATTGTCCGTTATATTTGTGAAATTATCTATATAATATTTAGAAATACGTGTATACGTTCATCAGGTACCTAGTTACCATAACATAACGCAACATTTCTTTTGGGATGTAATGGTAACGTGTGAGTAGTTCCAAGATATTATTATTATTGTTTGAATTATCTTCCCTTGGGACAGTTCCAGATTGCCACGACAAGACATTCAACTTTAGTAGCCCTAGTCTATTTTAACTGGCACGATGACCACATACAAACTACCCGTTCGCTAGTTGTAGTTTGAGAATAAATATATGTATTAATTTGGGAGACTATTACTGATATGTTAAATGTACGATATACTTGTATATAAATTAAATATGAGAGTAGGTAATTTTCATGTAGTAAACAAATTAGAAAGTACCCAATACTCTATGCTACTACGTAACATTAAAAAAAACGTAACGTCACGCCTGTAATCCCCGAAGAGGTAGGCAGAGGAGTTCTCCCACATTTCACCAGGTACGTTTACGTCCCATTATGAAATAGGTGATGAGTCTATTGCCATACACCGGGCACAGATCCAAAATCCAAGCCACTACTAAAAAATCTAAGTTAGAAAAAACTAATAGTACTCGACCCGGGATTTGAACCCAGGACCTCTCGATCGACAGTCGCGCTTGCAACCAGCACGACCAACCAGGCAGTGGATATATCTATATATCTACACGTACTTATATTTCTGAATGAAAAAAAATACTGATACCAGCTATTATTAAATATTTTTTTTCCATTAAATATAAAAAATCTTTTTTCTTAAACACTAGCCTGCCTCACGGCTATTATTAGCGCAGCGCTGGACTTGACGAGGGCCTCGCTCGCTGCTGACCCAAAAAACCGAGCTCTTGAACACAATCGGCCCGAGGTCAAGATAATGTCAAATAACGGAAAGATCTGGACGAATTATGTTTTAAATTTTCAGTGTCTATCAATGCGTTGAACGGAACGGTTAGTAAAATATTATCATACAAAATTTTAAACAAGAATAATACAAGGGTAGTAGTCTACACACATTATTAATACATGAACGTTTAAAATTGTCATTCCGTCCTTTATTAATATTCATTATAAAAGGAGGATACACACGTGGTTCTCCAAACAAAAACCTAAGCAATTAAATGAAATAATTTCATCCACGCCAATAGTCACAAGAGGTTCGATTCATGTGGCATTCCGAGGATATTACAAAAAAAAGTATGCCAAGAACTACAATATTCGATGTTATTTCAATTTCTTTTATGTGAAATTATCATTTATCTTTCGTTCTATAAAGCTACGAGCGTTTCCAGTGTTCACTACTTAAATTACTTAAAAAACGTTCACACTATTTTCTTTATAGCCAATATAAGATTTGATTTGATTAAAGAATATTTTATTTCAATTCGAATTTATTGAACAAAGAAATAACTTATTGCTTTCTTTTGTTGTCTAGTGTTGTTGTTGTTGGTGGTGGTACTAGTGGTGGTCCTACTAGTGGTGTTGTTGTGTAAATTTCAATTTATTTTCTGTATAAACGATAACGGTCGCTATTTTATCACAAGGTATCCATGTTTTACTAAATGTTAGTAAGTTTCATCAGGGTGGCTTCTGTGGAGGACATTAATCATTTCAAGCACAACCGCGATCACGTGACAGTATTTGTACTGTTTAAAGAACGTGTTAAACAGGAACACAGAACTAGTCCGACTGAACTTCACACATTGAAGCGTCTATTACGTTGTGTTTTTTTTTCTCCCGACTCTTTTTATCGTTCCACTGCTGGACTCGGGTCTCTTCTCAAAATGAGCGGGTTAAGGCCATAGTCTACCACGATGACCAAGTGCGGATTGGTATACTTCACACGCCTTAGAGAAACATTTTTTTTTATGAACTCTAAGGTGTGCAGGTTTCCTCACGATGTTTTCCATCACCGTTAAAGCATGTGATATTTAATCTTAAAACGCACATTTTGTGAAGCGGTGCGCGCCAGGATTTGAACCCGGCCTCCCGGAGTGAGAGGCTGAATTTCAAACCACTATCACAAAAGCTATCACTGCTTCTAAGGTTAATACTGCTTCTGATGCCTTGATGTATAATGGACATTATTATTACATCGTAATGTCAGGTCACATACGCAGTAATCAGTGTTCTATTTAACATTCCATTTCTTAGTCTATGTACAGGTCATACAGGGCTTGTGTTGTTATGTCCGACTAGGTGGGATGACGATCTGCGAAAGGTTTAAGGCGGAGGATGTATGCGTCAAGCCTTATATATAGTCCGAAGACTGTTATTAGGGAAGGCCTATCCGGCACTGAATTGATATAAACTGATAATGATGATGCTCAGATCTTTACATTTAAATGATATTTTGAAATAAAAATGCCATCGAAAATGTTCCAAAATTGACGAACGGGAAATGTAAAACACAATACAAACCGTATTAGAAAGTTCTTTCTGTTCCGAACAAAGTTACACTGGAACGATCCGAGCCTAAATCCTTCGGATGTTAAAAAAGAAATATACATATATCTCTTTTGTGAACTATACCAACTCTTATCCCCATGTAGGCTAAACACTCCCTTATTAGCAACTTCTGGGAAAGGTTTTATAGTTTCTCCTTTCACCCATTTTATTTTCCCAGTAACATAAACGCGAGGATGGAATCGTATCCAATACGTCTGCGACTGTGGAACTTGAGTATTAGACTTCAGTTCACGTGCGGCTGAAATTCTATGTCAGTTCAAATTCTTTAAAGCTTGCTAATTTGATAATTCTGCTATATGAATGAATTATTTGAATGGTTTGTAAATAATGATTCAATTGCAAAATGAAACATATGTTTTGCAAGGGCGAAACGAGAACCACGTTTTTTTTTTATTCGAGGCGATCTGTTGAGAAATATTATATTGTAGCCTCACACTTCCCAGCGTCTTGTTTAGAAACTTTAGCAGATGCCTATGACTTTACGCTCTTATGTGTGTGCGTGTTGAAAATTAAATATCGTTCGCAATACGCTGACACAGAACACCGCGAAGAAATCTCCTCTAATGACAATGCTACATAAAATTCCCAAAGAAATGTAAAGTATGCCAAACCACATCTGCCCAGTGAGAGATACTATGACCTTCCCATTTTGAGAAGAAATCCGTACCCGATAATATCTAATCTGAATATACAAATCAGAACTATCAAACAACGTTGAAATGATAAGTGACTCGCTTAGCGTTACAAACCTTGAACTTGAGCGGCAAACTATTTATAAATTAATAAACCAATTGTCTTGCCCGACCTTGTAAATTTCTCAGAACGCTATGGTAAGCAATCCGTCAAATTAAACAATTTATGCTAGATGGGTCATTGTATTAGCGATCCATAATTTTCCTAAACATTTCTTCTCCTCATTCCGCACTTTGTGAAGTATGTTCAGCTTTGGATATTACGGCACAGATAAAAGCTGCTGAATTTAAAACATTTGTATCGTACAAACATTTCGATAAACAGATCAGCATAAATAATCATCTCCATGTAACATTTTAGTGGTGTGATAAATTTAACTGCTCACCTACTTACTAGTTGCGAAATAACAACTTTCAGTGCTATCTCACGTAAGAATAGATTGTGTTGCCATCATCTGCATACATGTCTTTTACTAATTTGATATTACATAAATTTATGAGTTATATGTATTCGAATTCACCTTATATATTTTCCGAAAACTCAACATGAAAAAGTTTTCACACGTTGTTTTTTCCAACCATTAATGCAAATTAATGGCCCAAAGCGTCCCTGGTAGACTTTTTAAAAGTCGCTGCTAACATTAAGCGAAAAATGAATACACTCGTAAAAGTCCCTAAATGTTTAATCCACTGTTTAGTAAGTGTATTCTGTGAGTCTTTTAATCTTGGTCCTCGGATGGCCTTAAATCTTTCACGTACAAAATATATTTTTAGTGCCATCTAAGAATGCTAAGCATGTGTGATACCAGCTAGCATATGTGCTTAATATCACAGATAACTTTGGAGTCAAGTTTGGCATGGATTACAATAACATAGTTGATTTTATTGTAAACGGTTATAACCAAATAAAAAATGCAATGATATTAAAGCATCTTTAACAGATTATTTAATAATACTAATTACATAGACAATATTTGCCCACAGACCAGTATTGAATGTTTGTGCAAAATACACAAATAGTTGCAGGTCCTGCGTGGGAGCACAATCTGCAACCCTCGGCTCTGCAGCCACATTCAGTGCCCACTGGACTAACAGGTCAACTAATATTATTATGCTGTATGGTATATGCGAACAGACAAAAGTATCCTGTTTTGAAATAAACATTCTCCAAGAGTATAAATATTTTATCGAATCTCCGTCGGTGCCAACTTTACGATGGTCATTAAAACGAGACAACTTGGATTTACAGCTTCCTCCAGTTACGAGCGGTGCTGAGAAATTTTACACGACACTTAGTCATTATAATAAATAACAAATTGATTTTTTTATAATAATTCTCGAACATAACCGCGAGATTGCTCCACCTGATCCAAGATTAATTTTTCATTAGCATCAGCTATATTTATCAAATTTCTATTTAAGTATAAGAAATTTAAGTAAACTACAAGTTTGGATCAAACAAATTTTAGTAATAATGCATTGGTTTCATTCATACTATGAACTACTCATTTAATTATTCTGAATAAAATAGAAATATTATATGAGTATATTATCATGCTGGGAATTAGCCGGTTTGGCAGAGACTAAGAATTTCTACTGCTACAGTCGTGACAATCTTGTCTCGCCTCCTCCACGTGTACTTTCATCAAAGTCATCACACATGCCCGTCTATTTAAGGTACTCTTGACTAGCCTTGTATTGTGATTCTGCTGTCCTTAAAATTATCTAGAAACAAAACATTAAGAGGTTATATTTCCAAGCTGCTGCCGCTTCTTAAGGATCCTTTCCATTATGCACCGGAAACTCGGTGTATGGCAACAGATTCACCCCTTAATAAACTGACGAATCGTGCGAGTATACTATACCCCTCTGCCTACCCCTCCTGGAAAATACAGGCGTAGTGTTATTTATCAAGAAGTTAAATATTTACAAATGAGCTCAAATGAGCTCAGTTCGTCGCGACGCTGTATGTATGTCTCTTATTTATAAAATTTATTAAATGTTGCGGTTTGTAGTCAGAATAATATATCGGGACCAGAATACAAGCTACGGTATCTCCTGCCTGTCGTAAGAGGCGACTAAAAGAAGGCTTCCGGGGTTGGGAGCGGC
>DWEH01000508.1:0-11551 GCA_018245815.1 Apyrrothrix aesculapus | reverse complement strand
TACTCACGCACATATATGTAATTACGGCACGTACCTACACACACATTTACACTACACGTACATTTATAGTTATGTTTTAATTTGTCTTTGAAATGTCAGTGACATAAAATTGGCCATTATTTTGTCATTGAATGAGACATCAATTGTAATTATATAGAAAAGAAAACTAAATATACATGTATAATTTCAATTAATGTAATGAATCGGACTGGGTTAAGTAAACAAAAATAATCTAAATACCCGCTTCTGTCATATTTACGACTTTATTTCAGTTGGCTTTTGGCTTATCATTAAATAAACGCGTGAACAATTGCACAGACTCGTAAGAAAATTATAATGAAATTTATCACAGTCTCATTTAGTTGAGTATTTAGAGTTTGATTAATTATTTAGAGACAGTTAAATTTTCTCCTGGTTATAATAAAGTATAATTCTTATGTTATGTCGTCACGCCAAGTCCCTTACGGGGTAGGCACATAGCGCTACGTGTCAAATACGTATATACTTACAGATCTGACAAGCTTCTACATTAATCTCTTACTTTTAAGTAATTATTGTTTTATTTCAGACAACTCCGTTAACCTTCTTATATCACAAAAAAATATTTAAAAGAAAAATTAAAAAATAAATATATTTTAAGTTTTAGCAAGTGTTAACCAAATACAATAGAAATCGTAGCACTTAGTAAGAAAATTTCTTTATACGTTTCAAAACATTTAAATATTTTCGTAGTGGAACCTAATTAAAATATATAGAAAATAATTCTTACTTAAAAAAATATTGTTGTGTATTAATGAACATTTTTGCAATGAACATAATACGTGCGAATCTGCGTTCCGAACCACCTAATTCGCGATCGCTGAACGTCGGTTCAACAGTGTCACTACGACTCTCCTCCTATAAACACCGCTCCAACCGCACGTACCGGACGGTTCGCGCAACTTCGCAGGGAATTTAAAAAAAAATACATTTATCATCTGTGTTAACTTTCGCGCGCAAATAAACTGCAATAAAAAGTTTGTGCGTTCACGAATTTTTTTAATTATCTGTGGTAAAAGTTGGAAAGTTTGTGAATTGTTTTGTAATATTGTATTATGAATGAAAAAGTTTTTCTGACTTAACGGTTGCCATGTTTTTCTTTTTGTTTCGTTTTGAACTTAATTTTATAATTTCGTTGTGAAGTTTCGGTTTCTGTTAAAGTTTTTTTTTTTTTATTTGTGTATGATGCGGACTGTAAAGATGTTGATGGCTCAATAGATTTTGAGTCGTATTTCAGCAAGTAATTTCTTAAACACATCGTAAGCGTAAGTACCTATTTTTATTTATTATGCATTTCGAAACAGTGCTTAGAAAGTTTTTAAGCAACATTGAAGTCGACTTCATTTCGAATAATTTTGAATATCTCATCAATAATATGCTTTATAAATAAACAGTGCAGTAACTCATATATAAAAATAATGTATACCTACTTTCATCTTTTTAAATAATAACTATTATTGTTAGGTATTCCAATTCATTCATTCAATAAGATGAATTCAGATAGATATCTATGGGTTTTAGGAACCACATAGCATGTCCCTTCATAAAAAACATGAGGTTTTCATCATACTCATTTGTTATGTCTATGAGTATAACCCAAAAAACACACGTCAGCAACGGCAGTAAAAACAACAATAACATATATCTTATCGCATCACAATCACTGATACTAAAATTAATGCTAATGAGTACAAGAATATGACAAAATACAATACTTGGACTTATCGGTCAACAAGCGACTTTCAGACAAAAGATAATTTAAAAAAAATTAAACACGGGATTCATTTCACACGACACTAGTTAGGTAGTTATATTTAAAAACAGAACACGAATTACGTGTGTAGTGAAATATTAAGACGGAATGAGAAGCCGGGCTAGGAGATTAGAAATTCCATTTCTAAAACTTTTAGTGTGTAAACGTTGACACACATTCGCATAGTATTCTCGGTTTTATGATTTTTTTATTAAGGCTTAAAGTTGGGGACATTTTTGCGCCGTATATTATTTTTGAAACTGTTTCGTAATACATTAATATGTAGCTTAAAATTTTAACAAATCCCTTACAATTTTAAATAATTATGTAATACGATGTTTGTGGTAAGTGTTAGTGGCCAGTAATAAACAATAAAGTAGTAGCGCACTGGGCTACATGTCAAAAACCTTAATAGACGATGATCTTAAATTCCGCTTTATATTAAAAATATACATACTCGCATAAATTTTCCACATAGCACTGAAACTGCGAAGTTAATTGTTTAGTAATCGCTTATATCTCTCTCTTACCTCTTTACCAAAAATACTGTTTTCAGACAGGTCTCTCAATATAAACCATACTTTGAATAAAGAAAATAAAAAACTGGTATATGTTACGTTCGTATCTTAGAATCAGCAATTTATTGTGCTTTTAACATAATTCTATACATTTCCAGAATGCTTTTAAAAGAAACAAAATTCTGATTTTTTTTTTAATTTTCTTAACATTACCTCACGTGGTTAGCTCTTACTACTAAACAGTTAATATATCAACATGATATAACATTTATTTGGCTTACTTATTTTCTTTATTTTTTATTATTCCTTTTTGTCAATAACTTTTTTTTTTGAAGCACTATTTTCTTGAACTGACCTGTTGATGTCAGTTGTCTGAACTGAAAAAGGTAGCTATATTTATATCTCACGATAAATGTTTTGTGTTTTAGTAAGTACTCAAACTTTATATTCGATATTGAAATTTATAATTTTTTGTTCATATCGTCGAGTTTAGTACTTGTATTTTTTTGTTACACGACAACATAGCTCCATAAGGTTTTGAATATTTTTTGAATGTAACACAAAAAAGGTATCATAAATAAAAGATCATGATCAAATCATCACCATCATCCCTGTTATAATTTTACTGGTGGTTTCCTTTCATAAAGAGTAGGGTTAAAGCTGTTTTTTGCCAGGTGGCCAAAAGAGGGTTGGCTTAGTAAAATAACTTCAAATTACTACACAACTTTAAGAACTCATGAACTTCAAAATTACTAACACGAATGCGAATGTTTTTAAATTTGGATAAGAGAACACTCGGCAATGGTTACAAATGAAAAATAAAACTTGCATCACCAATTATACGGGGAGAGCAGAAGAAAAATCATCGTGAGTAAGCAATACATATTTTGGTCTGACGTCCAACGTAATCTGGGTGTAACATAAAAGCGTAACATCACGCCTGTAATCCCCAAACAGGTAGGCAGAGGAGTGTAGTACACTCCCACGTTTCACCAGTTACGTTTAGGTCCTATTATGGAATAGGTGGCGAGTCCATTGCCATACATCGGGCAGTAATCCAGACTCCGAGCCACTACTAGAAATTCTAATTTTTAGAACCCGAACCGGGATTTGAACAAAGGACCCTTCGATCGGCAGTCGCGCTTGCAAACAATACTACCAACAAGGCAGTCTGGATGTAATAAATAAATATATTAATAATGTTATAACTATCTTATATAAATAAATTGGATAACACCACAAAAGTACGTCAGCAAAGAACGTCTTCCAGACAAACATTTGACAAATATTTTGCGGTTCAATGTTTTTATTTCGCAGACCGTACCTATCTTTTAACTAACTAAGCACGAATGATGCAATATATAAGAAAGAAACGCATATAACAAGTAGCAAAGATCTGAAATTGTAAAGATTTAAAATTGCACTGTCTAGCTAAAGATTAAATTTACTTAACAGACACAAGTAAGTCCTGGAGCGTCTTTTTACAACTGAAGACCTGACGCGGTTGCAGATTGTACAGAATTCTGATGAAAGATAATCAACCCAGGGTCTGTTCGCTCTTATATACATGACCGCCAGGGGCTAATTTTCATGTGAGTTTCTGACCTTTCGCCAATATGTCCAACGATCCCCCGGTGTAAACGTTAATTATATTTACCGTAATAAACGTAACGTAACATCACGTCTGTAAACCCCGAAGAGGTAGGTAGAGGAGTGTAGTACACTCCCACGTATCACCAGTTCCGTTTACGTCACATTCTGGAATAAGTGGTGAGTCTATTGCCATACACCGGGCACAAATCCAGACTCCGGGGCACTACTAGAAAATCTAAGTTAGAAAATCAAATAGTACCCGTCCCGGAATTTGAACCCAAGACCTCTCGATCGGCAGTCGCCCTTGCAACCAACACGACTAACGAGTCAGTCAAGTATTTTTACTGTTAATATTATTTATATGTTTGAATTTTATTAGAACCTAGGACTTTTCAAAGCAATGGTGAACAGGTTTTTCCTATGCATTCTTGCTCCATCTTAGGCCGCATCTGCGCACACCATCAGGCGGGATCGCGACCAAGGTCTTGTCTATCACATAATAAAAAAAATGAAACATTTTCTAGTTGTGTGCAAGATAACCAGTAAAATAAAGCGAACATCAAAATAAATGTTACTATAACCATACGCTTAACTACAAAAATACTGCGCAACAGACTATGTATAATATAACTTATCATTTCACGGCTAAACTTGGTTAACTCAAATTATGAGAAGAAGAATGTAATCTAATCATAAAATGTAATGAAATCGTCTAACAGCTTGACTGAATCAGGACACCTTATCCATTATCTTGTTAATCTTGAAAAAGCTTCAATTTTCTAAGATATGACCGACATTCAAACAATCTCCTTAATGGGAGACCGAATTTTAAATCATTAGGCAATCCTCCATAGAATATATAACCCCACCAACCCTGTCGCTCGAGCTGCTAAATTACTCAAAGTTTTCGCCAACCTGACTTTGACATTTTAAATATTGTGCCATTGTGCGGTTTTTAAACGAATGACAGCAGGCAACTTCTTTTCAAATATTTGAAGAACGGTGAAAACTCGAGAGAATTATGGCTGGCAGCTAATGACCGCTACTCGTGAAAATTTCAATTTGTCACGCCTCATGTGAAGAACTAAAGGTTTCTAGGGACTAGACATACATTTGGGCCACTCTTATCAATAATAATATTTAATATCTTGGGATATCTCCACACACGGCCATCTGATCCCAAAGTAAGTCTCAACATAGTTGATGTAACGGATATCAGACGGCTGATAAATCTACATCCACACATTCAAATATATCCTTATGTAGATACTGTTTTGTTATATTGCAAAAATATAATGAGCATTAAGTATTCTAATTTTAAATGGTCATTGCATGAAAAATTTATATCCGCTGTCAGACCTCACGCACCTTATTCCCCGAAGGGCTAGGCAGAGGATTCACCTGTTATGTTATACGGCCCATAGAATACCGGGCTAGCCTATTGCCATACACTTCGCACAAATCCAGAATTGAAGCAACCATCAGATGTCCATAACAGGCGCGTTGATATTTCCTTGGACTAGTGGATAAATGTTTTCTTTCCACGTGAGAACAATCCAAGTCATGCTCAGCTGTAGATCACTGCAGCGATGTTGCCAGCGCATTTGAATATCTAAGTTCTAGAACTTTCCTTCTCGTTTTCGAGTAAAATTTACTAAATATAGTAGTGAATTGACTAAAATACTAAGTGTTCTATCTGCTAAGTGAGTATTTAGAGGTTAGAATAATCATTCAATTTCAAGTAAAAGCTTTGACAATTGTAAAACCACTCATCTTCGTTTACTTAATTGCTTCGTTTCCGTTGACATACTCCACTTAACGCAATATAGCTAGGTGGCAGTTACTCGGGAGAAGTAAAGACAAAAATCATAAGACAACATGATACTGTAAAAGAAAAACATTTTTTTTCCTTTGAACAGTCACGCAGAACTAAATAGGTGGCTTGAGAAAAGTGCCTGAATTCTCAATGTTATACTTTTACTAATTCTCAGATTCTAAGGTAAGCAGAATCTTAGATCAGTACGTTTTTTACAGATGAAAAGAGAAGTCTGAGTTTTGGCAAGTAATCAAATTGTCACACGTCATAAAACGATATATGTTTTATAATTTTTTATATTATAATTGTGTTGCGTAGATGTTGTTGGAATTATATTTAGAATGAGTTCATTAGTTCTGACATGTTCATACATATTATACATAATGTAACATCACGCCTGTAATCCCTGAAGTGATAGGCAGAGGAGTGCAGTACACTCCCATGTTTCACCAGTTACGTTTACGCCTCATCATTGAATAGGTATACTCGTACACCGCGCACAAGTCGAAACTCCGAGGCACTACTAGAAAAGTTAGTTTAGAAAATTCCTGTAGTATCCACTTGCAACCACTCGACAAACAAGGCAGTTAATACATATCATACATATATTTGCAAATATATGCAAATATGCATAAATTAATAAAATTGTGATAAACAAAAAAACACATATTATTGCCGTCTGTATTATCTAAACGAAGTTTATTTTAAGTCTCATATCAGGATTGATAAGCCATTTGTAATTTACAATCTGAGTTTTGAGAAAGTTAGATAATATTAGCAGTAGTATAACATTTGATAAGTAAAATGTTAAACAATAAATGATTGTACGTAACACATTTTCGCATATTGTTCAATTTTCTTATATCTTTAATGGACTTCCCCTCAACCAAGTCCCGTTGTGCCGAGCTCAACGTACAATTTCAATAATCATCTCATTTTATTCAGAAGGGACGAAGGAACATTTTTAGACACTAGATTACATGAAGTATAGTCTGAACTTAGATTTATGTTAGCTTATACATCACATCATCGGCCCAACTGAGTCCACTGCTGGGCATAAGTCTCCCCTAATAAAGGGAGTCCTTGCTCATAAGCCCCACGCTAGGCGTGCGGATTGGGGACATGTTATTTTAACTTATACACGGCACATTATAAGCATAATATATAATGTATGGAGGCACATGTACGTTCTAATTTTAAGAGAATTCCGTTCCAATTAAAAATATTTTGCGGTTTAGGAATCATAAAATTTTCTTCTCCTTTTAACTGACATTTGCGTCGAGTGTTCTGCTATTCGATTCTGCACATTCTTGAGCGCTCTCCGTTCGACATTTCAATTAGAAGAAATTAAAGCATTCTAGCGGAACAAAATACCTACCAAATGCCAATAGATGAAGGGTTGCTGGACAAAAATTTTTCGTATCAACATTTGATATAACATAACGTCGTGCCTGTAGTCAACCAAGAGGTAGGCAGAGGAGTGTAGTACACTCCCATGTTCCACCGATTAGTAAATACCTGGCCTAATATATTAAGTACCAAGTAGTACTTAAAATAAAATATATTAAAATATGTATGTACATATATAGCAATACTTTTCTCTTAACTGATCTTTCTCAATTAATAGACGTACATTTCATATGAGCTGCAGAATAGAACAATACAATATATAATTTTCTTGTTAACACAACAGGTAATAACCATGTACTTTTCATCTACTTGTAATTAGGACAGTAACTGATACATAGTAATATTTCGAAGCCACTAGAACATTCTCGCAAAAATCGAAAACCGGCTTAGACTGGCTACACGCGTCAATTGACTATTGTGCCCGTTTAATATCAATAAGTCTGCAAGCCTTCTCAATACGATAACGCAAAACTATCGTTCCCACGTTTCAAGTGAATTGTTAAGATTAAATATCACTTGCTATAACGGTGAAGGAAAACATCGTGAGGAAAACTGCATAACTTAGAGTTGTCCATATTCTCTAATTTGTGGGAAGTGTAATTCTGCCGAACTGCACTGGCTAGCGTAGCAGACTATGTTCTTGACAATTCGTAATCTAGAAGGAGACCCGTATTCTGAGTCACGTCCTGATGACGCAATAATCTGTGATTTATAACTTGCTACCTTCTTATGAAGCATCTGTAAAAACAATCGTGCTCATTCTCTTAATATTTTACTCTAATTACTCTGCGCTTTTTTACTTTTCCGTTTTGTATCTTTACTTTTACTCTAATTAATGTGTTTTGTATTAAACGTATCGGGTCCTATCATATAAATAACAGTTGATATCACAATGTTCAATAAATATCACCATTTATTTGTGCTTTAAGTCCTACATCCCACGTCAGCCACAAAATGTCAATGTCTAATTAAGAGTATTTTGGTATTGTGGAGGTTGGCGGAGGTTAATAAGATTTTCACGAAGCTCTCCTCCGGTTGGTGTAATATTATGCTGTACCACACGGTCTTATAAAACTAAAGTAGCTGACTAAAGAAGATTTGGTTGTTTGTGAATACACCTCGAACCTTCGTTAGGGCTCACGTTACTTGATGTTCGTCATTGTGAAACTTAGGTAGCTTTAAAATACAAGTTTTCATCCAGAAATTGAATTCATATACATATTTATTTGGACCCTAATCATCCCCGTTTTTATCATATGTAAATTTAGAATGGTTTTTCTTAGTTTAACTTTTGAAATACATATGCATATTTCGGGCCCTAATCATCTTGGTTGTTATTATAATTCATTTCAATTGTTTTTTCCACATTTTAAATTTAGAATATGGAATACTCATTATTGAATATAATATAATAAGTCGCCAGTATTGCATGTAATACACCAAAAAACAGAACTAAGAATAGGGCCTGTACCTACGTATTCCTTCCGCTTATTTGTGTTGAAGGGCTACGTACCTTCTCTTTTATCTATTGTCTTCTTCCTGATATAAAGCTATTGATTGGCACCCGAACTCCATCAACGTCGCCCGAACAACAAGATACTTCCGGCGAGGTCACCACGCCCACATCCTGACCAATTAATGTAATGTACCGACTCCTGTGTTTCCCCACTGAATGATCTCATTTTCCAGCGATCCGTAACAAAATAAGGTTAATAATAGGTTGAAACACGTTGTTTTTGCACATATGAGGTAATCATGATGCACGTCAGGTCTGTAATAATAGAGCTATTTGGCACTCGTTGTTCTCTGCCTATCTCGTAGAGGACCTGGCGTGACAAAATACCCATATAATAATTATTTATTTCAGGGTCGAAAAATATAACGATTCTGTACCGATATTGCAAAATGTTATGTTACTTTTGAACTAATTTGATGTAAATGCCTTTTGATTTTGATATCCTGTTGTGAAAAAAACATTGATTTGTTCCTAACACAAATTTTAGTACAGAACACGCGACGTTCATCAATATCGTATTCAAACAGCGTTAAGTGGATTCGGGCTTGATTTCAGTTATTTTAGTATCAATTTACTCATTTAAAATAACATCACGTCACACGCACGCACGTCGGGTCTATAAGGATAGAAATGTTTGGTACTCGGGGCTCTCTGTCTACCCTCCAGGGACCTGGCGTGATTGTATAATAATAACTATAATATAATTCACCACATCATCATCATCAGCTTATTGCAGTCTACTGCTGGATATAGGCCACCCCTGAGGCATTATGCCCATAATCCCCACGTTGGCATGCAGGTTGGGGATCGCAGAGCACAGTTTCTCGTACATTTAACGGTGCCAAGACATTCCGCGCCATACCGCGATCTGCCAGCGCTGGGCTTAGTCGCCTCTTACGACACCCTGTATCCCGGCACGGGGTCGGCGAACGTGTTCTTACTCCGCCCCGGCACGAATTAATTCACCACACGCCTGCTAAAAATAATGCACGTAAATGTCAGTTTAAAAAGTATTATTACAGAAGCAGGATGGATGGCCAAGAAAACACGTTTTATAGATTCTTAGTATAATTATCTATGTATTTCCTTCACGACATTTTCCTAGTAGATTCGGGCAAAGTAACGACTTATTACTCGAAATGGTAACACAAGAAGTGAAGTTAATTATAATTCTACCTTCCTTTTATAACAAACATCTTAGGTTTCAATCGAAATGTAATAAGAGTCAATATCAACATTTGTTTATCAAATAATCTCGATATCTGCATAAAATATATATAAGTGTATTATTATTTATTTATAGTATTTACGAATTAATTATTTATTCATATTTACTTATAACATTTATCGATGTTATTCTGATCACAATGACCTAATCAACTCAGATTCCATTAAGTTTATATGTATATCCTTATTTATGTTTATAATTAGTATTATCAGTGGTGCTCGAATTTAACACTAGTCATACAACGAAAGCAAATATTTAGCACTTAGTTAGCCATGGATCTTGAATATTCTTGAACTGACCAAAAATTTCAATCGTGTGTGAGGCGGAGGAACGGAGTGGTCACGACGGCTCATAAAAAATTGTATTCAACCTTAGAATTTAGGTGGAATGACTATTTCTGCCTAGTGCCTATACATCTGTCTACATCCTTTCCCTCAGAACTTACTTTTCTGTTAGGCTCCGTATAGTTAGCTGATCTACATTCTCACAAATTTTGAGAATATCTCTCCAGTCGGCTTGAGGTGGGTACATCACCTCCTCGATCGGGTTACGGTTGGTGTTGGAATAGGTCGTCGATACGTGAACGAACACCTGAAATATGAAAAGACTGTTGTAATTTAATGAAGGCCGTATTGAAAATAATGAGGTTTGATGACACATTCGACAATACATGGACGATAAATTCAATTCCACATTCTAGGTCCGTAAGTACTCGAAATTGTTTGTATGGACGACGCGAGTAAACATAGTATGACCATGTATAGTGTAAGTAAAGTACAGTGTAAAGAGTAACCAGACAGAATGTGGAAGTAAATGTAAAGTATTTATTTATTTTGTTTTTGTCCTTTCTTTCTAATTTTAAATTTAATAACGGACAAACGGATCTGACTTAAGTGATTAAACGACTGTCGTATTGTACTTTCATCAGCAGCTGTTCTTCTGTTGGACACGGATCAATTCTCAAAAAAGAAAAGGGTCAAAGCATTAGCAAGAGTGAATAGGCACTTTGTAGACTAGCGTGCTACATCCCAGACTAAATCTTGCTTACCATCAGGTGAGATTGTAGCCAAAAGCGAATTTATTGCTATTTAAACAAAAGTATCTGGTTTGTTGCAATTTAATACTATATTAACAGGTCTTCGAAAACGTTAAAAGGAACATTAAAGCTTTTACGTTTTCTCACAACATATTTCTGCACTACTGTAGCAAGCGTTATTTAATTTACAATCACCCGTAAGTGGAAGGACAGAGGTGAATACCAGTTATTTAAAGACTCAATGGGGGAAACTGAAACCTGAATTACACTTTCTCTGTCCATTATTATGTACGAGTATATGTGTGTAAGAATAATTCGATCCCAGATCATCGTACTTACGTTTAAATTAACAATTTTCTGTGCTAATGCAATAAGTTCTACAGTTCCACGAAGGTTTATTTTTGTTGCAAACGCAAGAGAGTCGTCAAACCTGGAAAAATGGATGAAATTAGTGGTTTTTTTTTCTGTTTCAGATGTTTTCCGCAACTGTTCTAACATCCACCAGACAGTAACATCAATAATTAGCAACATTTTAAAGTATACGACTGCGTCGTTGGTCGTGTTGGTTGCAAGCGCGACTGCCGATCGAGAGCTCCGAGTTCAAATCCCGGGTAGGGTACTATTGGATTTTCCTAACTTAGA
>DWEH01000507.1:0-11552 GCA_018245815.1 Apyrrothrix aesculapus | reverse complement strand
ATCTTCTCTAAAGCAATTAAATGAAGTATTTCTACAATTACTGTTTTTGGTTTAAGAATAGAAAAAATAGGTGATGAATGATGAGTAAGGACTGAAGGAGAGGTGAAAAGAGTAGAAAATGAGCATGTAGCAGTCATAAGTGGGTACTGCCGTACTACAGTTCTTATCTATCCGGGTTACAGTTTGTGGACTGTCGATTTTAACTTTGTTAGTGTTCGTCAGTTTAGGGTTCTCTCTTTTAGGGTTCACTAATTTAGTGTTCGTTAGTTTAGTGTTCATTAATTCAGTGTTCGTAAGTTTAGTTAGTATTGTTTTAATTTAACTGCCTGTGTATTAATAGATAACAACACAGCAAGAAAAAGATTAATAATAACATTAGTTCGCTTAGGTAGTAGCTAGTTTTAACATTAGTGCAATTAGTAGTTGGTGTGTGTAGTTAGACATACGCGTTGCTACACTTTTATATTCATATAAATCTTAGTGCTGAGCATCAGCTGAGCAAGTACAACTCTACTAACCAGTAAGATTTCACACCCGTACACGTATTGTTCCCCTCCTAGAGGGGAACAATAAAGTTACTGAAATTTAGGAACATGATGGCGAATATTCACCTTCGTGAAAGTTTACCTTATGATTGAACAGTCCGAATAGTTGCGGTCTCGCTGTGGCGTGGAGCCTCACGGCTTGTTCTGTAGAGTTCGTAGCCAGCGCCATCGGGATTTTGTAGTCGTGGAGATGGGTTAACAGTCGCTCGGCACCTACCATATACTAATAATACCACAACGTCCTTGCAACAATGACATTATCGATATCAACGAAGCAATCACATTTACTGCAATCGCCTACACTCTCTACATGTTCGTTTTGTGGTTGAACCTATTATATTTAAATTCAACTTTGTAGAGCATAACAGACACACGTACTCAGATAAACCTAGTTTCAACCTAATGGCTTTATTGCAACTCCGTGACTGATCTTATTGGATCTTAGATCCTATCGATTTGATGCAAATGTCAACGGTTTCCAGATTAACTTAACATGAGGCGGCATGCTGGAATATTCCTGCCAAATCAAAAAGGCTGTAATCGTTCGTTTTCTAAGTACAATATACTAACCGATCTGCAAAGGCGCACTGGGGAGCAATTTTTTCATTTGATCTGTCAACTGCATCTCGAATTCATCCACAGAAATGGGTAACTTCAGCTCTTTGACAACAGCCTCGCAAATTTCCCTATCCGTTAATCCATACGTCTGTAGGAGATTCAACTTTATATTATCTAAGTCTCTTACTCAGGACAACTGGGCGTTAATAGGGAATAAACAAAATTACAAAGCTATAGTTAAATCGTTAGGGTATGTTAACCGCTATGGATTAAACCATCACGGATTATACATTTTTCATATCATTCAATTATACAACTGCCCCTATAAGTTTTAGATGCGGCTTAAACAACTGCACGAATAAATAACTGTAATTTAAAAATTGAATTGTAACATTTCTTACCTTAATTTCCAATTCTTTTGTGTATTTCTTCCTGAATTTTTCACATATATTTTTTAATACGTCATGATATATTATTTCTGTATCTTTAAAACAGACATCAGCAGATGTTACATAAGTTTTATATTAAAGCATATTAAAAAACGTAACATCACGCCTGTAATCCCCGAAGAGGTAGGCAGAAGAGTGTAGTACACTCCCACGTTTCACCAGTTACGTTTATGGCCCAATAAAGCATATTAAAAGTAGACAAACATGCTGAAACGACTATAATCGAATTGATAGATTTCTTGTAGAATATAGTCTGTCGGGGGAATCAGGAGTAAATAATAGAAATCCTACCTACTTAAAATGAGTAAAATATGCATCGATATCCTTAAGGACAAAATCCTAGCAAACAGCTTAGACCGGAGCACAATAAACAAGAAATAAATTAAATGCAATGGGGTTTTTGCGTTTCAACTTTGGACAGGTATTTAACAGTTCCAAAATTCCAACTTTGGATAGATTCTTACCATCACCATAATGACCAACTCTTTTATCTTTCCGCTGTTGGACATGGATCTTTTCTCAGAATGGAAAAAGTTAAGGTCTTTCATGCCGACCAAGTTCTAGTTGGCAGATTTCACACGCGTTAGAAAACAATCGAGTAGTCTAAGGTATTGCAGGTTGCTTTACAAAATTTTCCTTTACCGTTACAACAAATAATATTTAATATTCTAAACGCACTTTGCATTTTTAAAACGCACATTTTTACAAGACGAGCACGCCAATATTTGACCCATGGACCCGAGGAGTAGGATTGAATTCTAAACCATTTTTTACAACTTTTAAAATTTTCAAAGTTCAAGTTAATTTGGGTTTGTAACTTCAAATGTTATTAGTTTACATACAGATATATGAATAAATAATTGGTCATATCAAGAGTTATAAATTGCTATTAGAAGACAAGTTCCACAGACATTTATGTAACTTCACGTTCTGCAAGAGTATTTTTGCTGCTCAAAGTATTTCTGCGTAGAAGCGGGGTATTTTCTTGTGTTGCCATTTAAAGGGTATATTAAAATATTATACTATCGTTAGGCAATTCTCAAAAGTTGAATTATATTAGAGAACTACGAAGTGTTCAATGTGAGATGCGACAGTGATAGAAGAGAAGATGTTCTGATGTGTAAACAGAGAGACGTTGATGCAAAAAAAATTTAGGATAAAATGAGATTATCTCATCTTTCATCGAACCAACCTTTATTTAATATTAAACCCACGTTTATTTAACATTTAAAATCAACCTTTATTTTTCCTATTTCTAGTTCGAATTCCTAGCAAGTTTTTAAGGCAATAGGATTGTCATAACATCAGAATAGCTAGTGTAAGCAAGTTACTATTAGCCTGATATACACGACTAGACATCTCGTGTTATTGTGGTTCAAAGCTGTAATTGCTGCGATGTTATAATTTTATCCCCATCTTGGAATTCCTCTAACGAGTATATCTAATAACCAAAATACTGAAAACGCTTACCGAGGATCGTACCATCCATGTCAAACAAACAATGTGTTACCGGTTTATATCGTCTGCCATCGCAGTAATTCCGAAATCCAATAAAATCCAAAGCTGAGAGAATACGAAAAATTTTTGTAATTTGTTCATCCTAAACATTTTCATCAACCCGGCTGTTATTACCGTTGTACAGTCATTTTGATATGTGTCAAAAATATTTTTATTTTTAATAATTTGTATTATTTATTGCATTATTTATACCCGACCCTGGGATCGACCCTAAGACCTCTCGACCAGCAGTCCCGCTTGCAACCACTCGAACAACGAGGCAGGCGAATCAGAATTTTTTTTTCTCTTGTGATTACCTTATTAGGTAAAAATAGTATTAGGGATCTCAAGGGCAATTTAAAACCTAAGAGACCCCACCATTCTTTAAAATTCAACTGCAAAGTAATATGTCAATGATCTTGAACAAATACTAGTATAGAATAAAAGGCAGTAAAACACATAATAGAAAACAGTATATTTAATATATATAAACATTTTTTTACATATATAAACATTTTTTTACATATATAAACATTTTTTTACATATATAAACATTTTTTTATTTACATATAGATAAGTACAATATCTCTTTATTTAGATTCTTCTTCCTTCTCTTGATACGTTATCACTCCCTTCTCAATTAAATCTGGAATTTCTACAGCAAGCCATGGTCCAAGCTGAAGACAAAAAGACAATTGAAATCGACAGCAATTCATAGTAGGACAATAAAAAAATATATGTATTTATTGATTAAACATAGTCATTACAACAAGTGGCAAGGATACTGGGTGGTGTCCCGTGTTACTGGGTACCCCGCTCATCCTCCAAGACAACAAAGTTAATCAATTAACTAATAACAATAACAAAAACTTAACTGTAAGTGTGGGCGAACGCGCGCGCGCTTGCGTGAGTGTGTGTGCGAATGTATGTATGTGTGAATGTGTGGGTGTGTGGGTGTGTGGGTGGGTGTGAGTGCGTGTGTGTGAGTATGTGTTTCTGTGTGTGTGTGTGTATGTGTGTTTTGGGTGTGTGCATAAGCGTAGATATGATATGAATGTAAAAGTGATCCTGCTGAAGTGAGTACTGATTTAAATATTCAATACCTGTTCTGTTTCACTGTACTTTAATGGGATAAGAAATTTTATAATTTAGTAAATTTAGTGAATTTTATAATTTACTAACGAAAGTAAAGTTCAGTATTTTGTCTTTTCAATACACCGATATATAAATATGACTTTAGATTAATTTGTCATATGGGTATTAGATACTTGTCCATTGATAAATGTACAGGCCATGAACAAGGTTAGTTTTATCTACGTTTAGTTCTCGATAAAATAATGTTTATAATTAAAATATCGTTTAAATTGATTCGGACCAAATCATGTATTATTTTGGATAAGTCAACATCACCAATTATGTTTTGATTAACGTCAATTATCATTAATCATAGTGTTACTCTGTGTTTAAAAAAATTATTAAAATTAAACCAAGCATTTTCAGGTATAAGTATTTTTCAGTATTCAATAATGTGATATATTAAAAAGTATCCAACTATATTCAAGTATGTATCAACGTTCATAATATCTATATATCAATTTAATTACAAGGACTTCGGATTAACTTATTTACATACATCGTTATATATCATATACTATAAACTAGTATTAATTAACATACATCATTATTATTTAAATTCAATGCACCATCACATTCCCGTTTTATTTAATATTTACATTACATGAAATAGTTATGAGTTATGTATTAGAAACATATAAATTATCTTATGTATATTTTATTTTAACTAACCATACATATCATAATCAGTAGTAAATCCGGCCACAATTGGAAAGAAAAATTATTTCAAGTATTAAAGTGAGAACGAAGCTTAAATTAAAATGACAATAACTATGAAGTTATTTATTAAGAAGCACTCTCAATTATTCATATTTAATTAATTGGGTAATTTTCATACATATTTTTAGGTAAGGGGTGTCGATAATCTGGTTATTTACTTACGCCGCTGTTATGTTACTGTTCGAAAAACAAAGCAGTGTTTATTAGTTATTAATTAAAAAAATAACACGAAATATTTTACCTAAGGTCGCAGTTGTCCGAGGGTAACACCCATCCCCGCCTCATAGAAATTATCTTTTAAACACTCCATATACATTTTCAATGCTTCCATACCCTACGAACGTACCGCTTTTACATATGAGCTATAGAAGCTGCAATTGTTTTTTTTTATTTAACCTGCCAGCAAATAGATGGGTCATCTGATGGTAGGTGGTCACGTGGCCATCTGATGGTAAGCAGCGTGCTGACGATCATATGGAATATTAGAGTAAATGCCAATACTTAGTTGGTTATAAAAACGAGCTTTTTTACGCCTCTCTTGAAGATGTCGACGTGCTCGGAGAATACCTTAGAACGAAACCGTAGTACATTGTACCCGTCCGCAAAGAAAACTAACATGCCAATCGCACCGTGGAGGACTCCACGGTTCTGTGGCTAGAACCTCGTTCTTCGGTTAGTGGTATGACGGATATTAACATAGTCATCATGGTCAAACAATTCCTCAGCTGTACCATTATAAAGCTGGAAGTAAACGCAGAAGGAACACGTATTGCTCAGTAGGTAAGTCCCGATCAACAATCCTCGGGTCGTTGAAGAGTTTTTCCACCAAACCAAGTAGGTACACTCGTAATTTAATCGTTGTTGTTGTAGAAAAATACGAGAGATCATTAGTAATGATTATATCATATTTGTTTTCATAATGTCATGTAACAACAAATAAAACACTTTTATTCAAGAATATAAAATGTACAAAAACAGCCACTTATAGACTCTATTATGACAGAAATACTTATTAAGCTGCAGTTACAGAGAACATACTAAATGGAAATAAATAAAAAGGTAATGTAATATCATGCCTGTTATCCTCGAAGAGGTAGGCAGATGAGGGTAGAACACTCCTACGATTCACCAGTTACGTTTACGTCCTACTATGGAATAGGGAGTGAAGCTATTTCCATACACCGAGCATAAATGCAGACTCCCAAGCACTACTAGAAAATCTGAGTTAGAAAAATCCAATGATACCCGTCCCGGGGTTTGAACCCAGGACTTCTCGATCAGTAGTCGCACGTGCAAGCACTCGGCCAACGAGGCTATCCATGAGGAAATAAATGAAAATACAAATATTAATAATAGGTATCTTAAAACGAATACTTATGGATACAAAATATGACCCTATGTTCCTATAGGCATGAATTTTTTATGCGATAAATGAGTTAGTCATTAATACAATATGTCATTCAATTCCCACTGTCGCTTCTAATCACTGACTCTGAAAGTGGGAATAAAAGTCCGATGTCTGTGTTCGATTTTCCAATAAATTTCAACCGACTATAACCAGATTGTCTAATAAAACTGTCTACGATCATAATGACTTGCATGAACGAACAAATGACTTAAATCGGCAGTGCATTAGCTTTTCAAAATAAAGTTTGAAAATAAACGGAATCAGAATCGGAATTTGAAAATACGTATCAATTATTAATTAGGCGTTTATTGTTACTACCTTATAATGCGTCGTGCTAAGAACATACATACAAAGTCTTATTAGTACAAACACAGTATATATAAATGCAAACAGAGTGTTTATAATTTATTTACGTACTACATACATATATATTTAACGATTTATGTACAACAAATGAATGTTCTATATAATCAGTCTATTTAACAATATGGCTGCTAATGAAGAAATTACAAAATCGGTAATCGTTTCTTTCGTAACTCCTAGTCTAAATGAACTTATTTTGGTGGAAATTTGGTGGTCAATAAAACTTATGTGGAAAATAAAAGCAAGAAAATCCGTGAATACGAAAGACGACTTATGTATATTATACATCCACCATTGATTGAAACATTTCATAACTTGAAATAAAAAGTAACTGAACTCGTTTACTTCCTTCATTTTCTAGCATTTATTGTAGGTACGTGAAAGTGACAAATCACTCCACCTTACATAGCAAATGAAAACAAAAGCAAACTCCGTACAAAGAGTTTGTTATAAAGTTGGTTGAACACTTCTATGTATTCTGAATATTTTACAAATGTTGCGTTATTGTATTAAGAGTTATATGCAAACGAGTCGTAAAAGCTTTTAATCACTAAGGACAAAGTTCCGGTGTAATTATCGTATCCATTAATGGGCTTTCTAACACAATTTTGGATCACTAGGTAATAGTCGTTGCTATTCCATTACATATTGTAACGTTGACGATTAACTATACGATTTCATATTGCATTATTAATTACATTACAATATCAAGTGTGTTGAGTTAACTGTAACTTATGAATAACACAGCTATCTTATCGATGTTTCTGTGTAATTTTCTAGAAGGAATCTTAAAAAATATTGTAGTAGGAGTATTATGAGTGTGGGAAGACACGATTCAGGCGCTGCACCTGCAATAAAGCCTGGCGTTAGAAAATATTAAACGAATTATGTGCAGTATTATTGACAATGTTTAATAATTTATTAGAATTTCGATTGACTTTTGAAATGTTTGATATTTGGGTGATATTTTGATGTTTGATATAAATACAATATCAATCTCTGTATCTTAAATCTCTGTATCTTAAATTGTTAACTTGAATTAATTTAATTTCTTGCATTTTGAATGAAAATGATTTTAATTGATATCACGTATAATGACATTATAAATGAAATTGTAATATTGTACATAAAATGTAATTAGTTCGTAATTAATCTATTTGAATTCCAATTGATTTTTGATAATTTGATTCTATATTTATGTAGTAATTTATATTTTTTAAATTTTAATTGCAATTAATCTCATTTATTGTATTTTTAATGTTGTAAGTCATTCAATTTGGTGCAAATTAACTGATAGTAGTTTTAATTTAATTTAATTTTAAATTATTTGTCTCATAACTTCTATTTTTAACTTGTAATCATCTTAATGCATGCTGTGGTTGCCTATAACAGTAAGAGTAGTTAAATCGCACCAATTAAGCCTAATTAAAATCTTTTTTTTATATACTGCTACTTATGTCGGTGATCCATTAAATTAAATAAATAAATAAACGTTAATACTATAACAATCATACACATTAATCCACAACGAGTAACACAACGTACTTACGATTATTGTACTTAAGTGTATTATACATAAGTCGGTTCACTACTTGTTTGCCTCAGCGCTGCATGACTGCTCGCAACTCGCTACGTGCATGTATTGAGTATCGTACATGCGATATCTCAGAAAAATACAGGAAAATTGATTGTCAAACATGCATTGTCATGTCGGAAGTATGACAAAAAATCTGTAAAGCGTGTGACCCTGCGGGCAATATCAGGAACTTCTCGCTTTCACGACGATATCTCTCGAACGAATCAATCTATTTCGATAAAATTGACGTGTTTTAGATGCGAAATTTTAGGGAAATAAAAAGGGTCTTGTGTATAAATTCGATCAGATAGATAATTTATAAGTTATTTAAAAAAACATTTTGTTCAAAACTTTTTAACGACGATATTTCTTCAAACGAATGAAACGATTTTAAAGAGATCTGTGTTTTCTATGCAGTTTTTACCTAAAGCAAGAAAAAAGGTCTTGTGCATGAAATCGATCAGATAGATAATTTAGAAATTATTAAAAAAAAAACACTTTTTTCAAAACTTTTAGACAACAATATCTCTCGAAAGAATCAATTGATTTTGATAAAACTGGTGGCGTTCGACGCAGTTTTAATTATTTTGTGTACATAAATAATATTAGGTACGCTTGTAGATGACTCGAACAAAAGGATGATATTATCCAAACTCCAAGAGTCAACAGCATTATTTAGTAACGGTGCCATGGCTTAAGCAGAGGGTCATTATTTTATTACCCTCTGTTTATGAAATTCCCAGACGCTCAGCTTATGAGTTTCATTGTCAATCAGCAAATTTTTCAATTAAATTTAATTAGTTCTTTGTTCACACCAATGATTGTGCTCTATAACTTGTTTAATGCAAAGTTTGATAAATGCAGGTGTCGAGGGAGACATAAGGAGAGAGGTCAGATGCTAGCTGATGGGAGAGTCAGTCTCCCAAATCGGCATGAAGATATTATGGTAATGGTAGAAATAAGAATAATAAACATAACAAAACGTGAAATCACGGCTGTATGTCACTGAATGACTGTTCCAGATCCTGGTAATTTTTATTCTTTGTGTTCGACCGTGTGCGCCCTTACGTATTTTTATAATTTTCTACGACATTACGCACAGTTATTTATTTTTAGATACGTTTCTATTTTCAGAATAAAAACATTGTTTTATAACCGATATTTCTTCTCATATTTTTTTCAAAAGCTTAAGTGAAGGTACTCTAACGAATACAAATTGAAGTTACCCAGTCCCCCAAGTTCAAAGGCTTTTATGCTAATATTAACAAAGACAAATTTTAATGGGGACCTACATTACTTTCTGGAGTATAAAATAGGTTACTCTTTAACAATTCCAAATACGAGATACTTGGGGCTGATATTAAATATTGATACTGTTTGCGCGCAAATGTTAATAATTTAGATTTATACAGGAAGTTGGATGTTCATTAGGCTCGTATATTGTTACATGAATTACGTGATAGGAAGCAGAGGATTCAAAAAATAATACCTCTTATATTTAAATTTACGTTTTACGCTTTAGATACTTAGCATTCAGCGATCTCTGCCTACACCGTAAAGATCTGGCGTAATGATATAAGTTGAAGTAATCACATAAAATTAATTTAGATATATTGAGTTATCTAACTACATTAAGTCTTCAAAGAGTAAATAATTAATAAATAAAGCACGATATGGAACTAATAATATAATTAAAGGATGTCCTGTCTCTGATATTAGGCATTTTAAGAGAACAGCAATCAATTTTGTAAATTGATTAACGAATGCGGCGAATACTGTGATTTGAAATAGAGCGATGAGCTTATAATGCATGTTAAGTTAGCTATGTATTATCCTTTTTGTTGATATATTATTACGTCTAAATACTGTTATTACATCACGCGGTTGACATTTTGATAAGTCTTATTTGTATTACATAGCAACTGCATTACAGTGAATGCCCAATCAGACGTCCTCTTTACAATATATCTTCAAATAGCGTCCAAAATATTTGCTAGGTTTAGAGGCAGAGCATCGATTTTGGACTATTGTTTTCAAGATAGTGCTGGAAGCCACTCTTATTGTCACATATACCAAGAAACAGCTCGCTCCTCTCGCTTAAAGATAGTCAGTGAATATTCCCTTCGTTATTCTATCGCGGTGGAATGAAGACATGTCAAGCAACTAAGCTCGGTCTACCGCCTTTTTCTAGGATCTTGGTATGCCAAGTAGGCTAGCAACAGAATTAGGTCACTTAATTTCTCAATAAACCACAAAAAATATTTCAATAATTCATCATGAACCTATCTAAGTCCATTTGCTGGACACAGGGCTTCACTGAGTGATTTTTGCCCATAATCATCACGCTGGGCATGCGAGTTGGGGATCGGTTTAAATAATTTCTGTAAGAAATTCAGATCGCAACATCTAATCTTCCATAATCTTATTTCAAACATGAATACTGACTAGTCACTCTATTTTCTCCAATAATGTTCTTGATAACGCTTAGGGTCGTCAGGGCTTAGATTTGTACGCGATATTCCGTCCATTAAACATTATAATGGAATCCATCCATGGAATGAACAGTAAAAGTCATGCAGTTGCGGTAGAGATCAGTGCCCAGCAGTGGGACGTGAAAAGAGCTGTAGTTATTTATAGCTACAGCTTTTACATCCGTACATAAATGTAATATGAATAGTTACTTTTACTGGAATCATATTTATAAACAATTGAATACATAAGTGTTAGATTTACCAATTAACAATGTTTTTTTATATTGTTTTCTAGATCAGAATTGATGTTAGTGAAATGTGTAGCATTCGGAATAAATCTACCTACAAAAATGTCCACTCACGACAAACCCATTTCATATTTCATTCATCATTTATTCAGCACATCGCGTGCCCATCACTCAGGGAAATGATACATCTTACCAAAATTATATCCGCAACATAACAGTTCAGACCAACGGGTCATCCCCGGGGAACTTGTTATCAAATTCCTGTCCAAAAATTGTCGTCTGCTTTTCCGTAACGCGAGATAATTTTTCACCATCAAGTTTTATTATGAACTCTGCGAAAAGACTTTACAAAAGTACCGTATATTATGTAAAGAGCCCTTTTAATTATTGAAAATGGCAACATTCATTGAAGCATACATTACTTTATAGTACGTAACACAATAGCGGTCAGTTACTGCCGGTGAGCAGGTGATCGTTTTTGGTTATTTAGTAAAGTTACTTTTCAGTTCCTACTTCTTCGGAGATTACCGGCGTGAACTTACGTTTTTTTTTTTACTTTTCAGTTATTTGTTAAATACGATAA
>DWEH01000506.1:0-11554 GCA_018245815.1 Apyrrothrix aesculapus | reverse complement strand
GGCAATAGACTCGCCACCTATTCCATATTGGGACGTAAACGTAACTGGTGAAACGTGGGAGTGTACTACACTTCTCTCCCTACCTCTTTGGGGATTACAGGCGTGATGTTACGTCGTTGTTATATAATAAAATTACAGCATCGTTAGTCGAGTGGTTGCAAGCATGACGGCTGATCGAGAGGTCTTGAACTCGATGCCCGGGTCGGGTACTGTTGGATTTTTTAGTTGAAATTTCTAGTAGTGGCTCTGAGACCGGATATGTGCGCGGTGTATGGCAATAGACTCACCATCTATTCCATATTGAGACATAAACGTAACTGGTTAAACGTAGACTTGTTCTACACTTCTCTGCCTATCTCTTCGAGGATCACAGGCGTAATGATACGTTATATGATAAAATTATTAAGTTGTGTTTTTTTTAACTATAAAATTATGATCAAGTTTTAGTTCATTCATTAGCTGATAGTTAAGTTATTTACGGTGTCTACACTACCCTAATTTTACTGTTTTTCAAAAATAGCCAATAATTAAATTTAAATTTAATAAGTAATATTAAATAGTAATTAAATTAAATAATTACTAAATAGTAGGTACGCCTTCTATTTTATCGTCAAAAAGACGCACACCGATATACAGGTTATAATATGTAAAGACACTTTTTTTATTTAGCAATAGGCTCGCGTTTGACTGCTATAGCGAAATGCAGCGTAGGGTGTAGCACGCTTGCATAGAAAATGCCTATTCACTCTTGGCTTGAATAACTCCGGTTTGTATGAATCGGGAAAAATAGACGTCGGCAGGGAGTTCCACTCTTTCGCAGTCTGTAGCAGAAACGATTTAAATATAGTGCTTTATTTTAAATTATTAACCATTTATTTGTATCACATTGTTATGTTTAATTTAAAAAAAAAATGCTTTCAGTCAGTTTTAATATTTATTCGAGTTTATTTATTCGTATACCTCATTAAATCGAACCTGCAATAATTGTACTTCTGAGACGAAACCATTTTGCGTTCCATCCTTTAGAACGGACGTAACCACAAGCACAGATAATAAAAATAACTCAAGCCGTGTTACTGAGCGGGAACTTTAAAATAATCTATGACTTGCTTTATAAAAGCCAGCGCTTTTAAAATATATTTGTATACAGGATCGAAGCTTAATATACCTGCATTTTTTGCATACGAAATTTAGTAACGCATGGCTGTGGAGCGACACGGACGCGACGGACGCAATTAAAACTTCAGCCCCTATACAAACTGCGCGATAACTCCATAGTGGAGTTTCTCATATACCCGTATATGTTCAAGTCACTAATATAATGAGCGAATGATATTCAGTTCTTTGTGTATGTTTTGTTTGGATTTGGAACAATGGTGTTGGATATGCCGTTAATTTGAATTTTTAACGAACTCACTATTGTGGGTATTATTCTATTTACAATTTCGTATGAGGAAATATGAAAACTAAATTTCTTATGCATTTTTTAGATGCAGAAAGATTTGTAGAATATGATGTGTTCGATAATATTTCTCGTCATATCGTGAGAGGGGAAAACGCGACGCGGGGTTAAATAAATGATTTCTTTGACTGCCTCGTTGGTCGTGTTGGTTGCAAGCGCGACTGCCGATCGAGACGTCTTGGGTTCCAATCCCGGGTCGAGTACTATTGGATTTTTCTAAAATTAGAATTTCTTGTAGTAGCTCGGTGTCTGGACTTGTGCCCGGTGTATGGCAATAGACTCACCACCTATTCCATAATGGTACGTAAACGTAACTGGTGAAACGTGGAAGTGCACTACACTCTGCCTACCTCTTCGGGGATTACAGGCGTGATGTTATGCTCCTAAACACGTGGAATACTACCAATCGGCTCTTGAACCGCGAAGCAAGTTTTAATCCTTCTCAGTCTGTGAAGAGACTCGAATGACGATTGATAATGATGAAGATGATATATACTTGCTTTTTAATGCAATAATGTAATGCAGTAAGTGACTGCCTCGTTGGTCGAGTGGTTGCAAAGCGCGACTGCTGATCGAGAGGTCCGGGGTTGGATTCCCCGGTTCAATTTTCGTGACTTAATATTTATACTTGAAATTTCTAGTAGTGGCTCGGAGTCTGGATATGTGCCCTGCGTTTGGCAATAGGCTCATCCCCTATTCCATGGAGGATGTTACGTTAGTTACGTTTTAATACAATAATCATTATCGGACAGTGGACTGGTTCTGATAATGGTAGTGAGACTTGTTCATCGACATTCAGATACTGAAACACGCCAATTTCCTATCGCATTTTGAAAGTACTTTGCACGGAGATTTCTCGCCGATTTTGGTGGAATCAGTCAAAAGCGCTGCATATTTTATGACTGTCGAGCGGTGAACTTTCTCTTGCCTCTGCACTGGGCTGATATTGAAATGCCAGAAGTTCTATCCTCCTAATGAGTTTGCTAAAATCGAGTTTTAACTTTCAGTTATAAGACTAGATGCTAGTCTAATTATACATTGAAACCCAAATGTTTTGTTAGTTATTTACTGATATACATAGCAATACCTGGCAATTAAATACAGTTTTAGTAATTAAAACGTTTGAGTTCGTCAATATAATGTACTCGTATATTAATCGAATGGTAGTTCCAAAACAATTATTACGATGTAAAGGGGTAGGTTTAGGGGTAGGGGGTAATAATTTGGAACGTCTCATGTGTCTATGACACTTTTATAAAATTAGTTTGACCGCGTTTTACGTTGTTATATCACCAATTGGAAAAACAGCCATCATATTCGCCAAATTTTTATGTTTGTAATATGTTATTAATTCAGTATGTTATTGCATCTTAATAGACTCGAGTTTTTAAAAGTCGTACACACTCGGGTCAGATATTGAGAGCAAATGTTGTTTTTCGGTTCGAAGGTCGGGCAGGCGTCTCAGCTTAATCTTCGTTAAAACAAACGCACGTGACTTAAGTATCTCTTTTCTTATCTACTTTTAGCCAGTGTGTCCACGCCGTTATTTACACTGTTTACGTAATACAAGTGACTTTCCCACGACCAAAATATCTTTAGAGTTGGATTAAATGGACATCAAACTACTGTAATCTACCTTCCGCCACCGACATGTACAGTTCTCAAAGGGAATTTATAACGTAGACCCTAATTTTCGACATCTCGACGCCTAATTGCCCGTGAATCTCAATGTACGTAGGACATATCCTTACTGAGCACTGGTTCTAATCTGACGAGCGCAGGGCCTTATAAAGGGACTGACAGCCTTAAATGGAACCTAGTTTCGAAGCGATACTATTTTCAGCTTCGATAAAGGCCGGTTTGATGACCCAACCACTTGTTGTACGGTTCGCATAAAAATTTTGCTCGATATCTTTACAATGCAATATTTGTTTAGAAAAAAAAAATTATAATAACTTAACAAGAAGTAGTCACACGTCGTCCTTACCACCCCGAATAAAACGCAACGATAGAAACTATTGGTGTCAGCATATCAACTGTTATTCAATTATACATAGGATTATTAGTAGACATTCGTTCATTTTTATTGTTACCGCCTATCGCCAATTTGTTACCATCACCAAAGGTTGACTGGTAGAGAATGCCATGAGGCATTAAGTCCACCTTTTGTATAATTCACGAAGTTGTACAATAAAGTGTAAATAAATTATAAAAAAAAAGAGCAGTCTAATTTCATAATAGGACTTGAAAAAATTGAATAAATATACTCAAATTTGAATATAACTGGTGATAACATTTCAAGTCTATAAAAAAACACGAAATTCAATTTCAAAAATTAATGTAAAGAAACACAAAAATATATAGTACACTTAATAACAAAAGAAAATTTAAAGTAAGAAATATTGTTGGAATTAATTATAAACAGCATAGTATTATAATTTTTAAGATAAATTTCGCAGCTGACTGTACCGCCTAGATGTGTCAGTGTAACTGGCGCAGCGAGATGAATATAATATTTATGGCAAATTAATGGGCTGTGTATCATAGTACTTCAAAGTAACTTAATTAATCAGAGCGTTATATTAAATGCTGTAGCTTATAAACCATTATTAAATTGAAGCCAAACAGTGTAATAATGACTTTTAGTTAATCACATCATGAACTACTTGGTATATTTAAAGCATTCAAAATCATGATGTATTTTATAGATAATTAGATATTTTGAATTTAGCTCGGAAAAAAGTTTTACTTTTGATTCTTATCAAGGCACTACAGGTATATAGCGCTTTTTATGTATACGAGTGTATACACGGTGCTCCAAACGTAAAACGATAAAAGGATATGTTGAAGTATGAATATTTGAAAGTTCAAATATTTCAGACATTGAGAATCAATCCGCTTTATTAGTACCTATTTATCGAAGAGTTCATCAATATTTGAGCCTCAATTTAAGAATTCTCATAGGGCCGACCCTGAAAAGGCCAAATATTAAAAATGCAGGCATAAAACAGACTAGAGAATTAGAGGTTAAATAAATAAGCACCCAATCTGCGGGGATCATAAAAACGCTACTTTCAAGATTACTTTGGTCAGGATAACAAACTTAAAAATCTCCGCGTGAACAGAGAAAAGAAGAGATAAATCTCACCCAAATCGGATCTGTAAAAGGGTGATGTTAATTAAAACTATTTAACCAATTATATGTAGGTTTTATTGAATATCAGTTTCGTAGACTTTTACAGATTAGTATTACATAAGTGATGAAAGTGTGGATGTAAGCATGACAGAGCTCATATGCTATTTCGTTGAACATGTAGCGGGCGCGAGATAGCATGCCATTGGTCACCGTACTTATATCCTTTCTTTAATGTGGCGTAGTATACTATCGTCGATGAGAAACGCCAAAATATTCGTTTATTATATTAAATTATTAGACATGCTTTCAAGAAACATTATAAAACTAATTAAATAATTATGTTGAGTTCGAAATACTAAACGTAACATCACGCCTGTATCTCCGCGAAGTGGTAGGCAGAGGAGTGTAGTACACTCCCACGTTTCACCAGCTACGTTATACGTTCCATCTTGAAATAGGTGGTAAGCCCACAAATTCCGACTCCGAGGTGCCACTAGGAATTTCCAATTAGAAAAACCCGACCTGGGGATCGAACCCAGGACGGTTCGATCGCCAGTCGCGCTTGCAACCACTCCACCAACGAAGCAGTCAGACTTACTCATTATTTCATGATGTTGGTGACAAGTGACTCCTGCAATGTTAGTATTATACATGCTGAAATGCAGGTACTTGTTCGGTGACGTCACTCAGGATGCCGAAACTAGGAAAGTTCAAGAGGGAACAAAAGAAAATGAGCCAGACAGATCAATAGAAAAACCGGAAATAGATTAATCTCTGTGCAATATTTTGTATCGTTTGAACATCTGAACTAAAATATCAGATACGCGATGTTAAAATTTAGTATTGCTTTTATTAAGTTTTGGGACAATTGGATCAAACTTTGAAACGGAGCTTTTAGTTAGTCTATTTAATTGCTTCAAAGAAAGACATTGTGATTTTATACCATTAATTTTATAATTGTTCCCGTATTGGCAAACTAATTTTATTTAATACTTGCAATCTATATAAATGCAAGTATTTGGACAAGGTGATTGAGAAAGGGGAGAAAGATATAAACAAATGTATTATTCAGAATTTAACTTTAAGAAAAAAGTGTGTCTACAGAAAGAAAAGCAAAGGAGACAAAGCAATAACAAAGTACAGTGTATGGTAAACGTATAATCACGTCTATAATCCCCGAAGAGGTAGGCAGAGGAGTGTAGTACACTCCCACGTTTCACCAGTTACGTTTTTACGTCCCAATATGGAATAGGTGGTGAGTCTATTGCCATACACCGAGCCACTACTAGAAATTCTAATTTTTAGAAAAATCTAATAGTACTCGGCTCGGGATTTGAGCCCAGAACCTCTCGATCGGCAGTCGCGCTTGCAACCAACACGACCAACGAGGCAGACAGAATGATTTAATCTGTATTATATCCTTTTCACTACTGATTTTTATTTTAAATTAAGTGTTTTCGGAAATTAATGTTTTTAAATTGTTGAATTAATTTTAATATGGCAATGCGAGTTTTATTATTTAGTACGACGCTTTAAACAAGCTATCACTTTGAACTGGTATATGTAAATATGTAGATCAAGAAAGTGTCAAAACAAATGTTTGATGTTCAATGAACAGTTTATTTATTGGTACATAATATAATATGTATACATAATGCAATATAATATTTATTGTGTATGAAAATGCTGTGATTAATCATTCCTCCGCCTCATATGCCCCAGCGTAACGCTTTTCCTTACGTGATGATTTCCACCATTCTACACCTACCGCAATCCGCGTTAATGAACACCGTTCCCAAAAATGCTATAAATGCTGCGCACAATCATTATATGATTCTATCTTAATAAAAGTATCAATAAAAAAACAGACTTCTTTGAGAGAGAGAATTCTTTGTGAGATTGTTATTTTCGATATGTACATAATCGTATTTCAAATTATATGTAACGAATGTTAGTTTTTTGATAATTACGAACTCCGCAAAGGGAAAACGGTACCTGAATTTAAAGGAACATGATGAGTCTAATAGAACATGAACCTTGTCATGGACATTGGACATTCACCATACATTTGGGACCTCCAATAACTTATATCACGCTTTCGTTATGAAGGTTTTTATAACACATCTTGTTTTTTTTTAACGTTTTTGAATGATGGCACACAACTCAAGCGTCTTTGTGAATTTATACAAAATTATATTGTTCTTGTACGACCTTGGTGGTGTTTCATACGAGAACCTAAACACATGACGTCTCAACATAAAGGTCTATTAAAGTGTCACCGTCAAGAATGAACCTTGGACCCTCACGACTTACGACACGATAATGATGATCGCACAACTAACGGCGACACAATAAACACGTCTTCCTCACCGTTCATTGTCCAAAATATTGCGAACTGACAATTGTAGTTACACCGTTTCTGAACTAACAACGTCTACTTATAATAACAAACTGCATATTGTTCGTTTTTATGCTGTCAGTACGTGTCATCTTTAATTTTTATGGAACACCATGAGTGCTTGTTGTATAAACATTATGTTGTATTAACTGTATCTTGAATGAGTTCACGTATGTTTTGTTCGTTTTTTTTTGTCAGTTTTGAAGGTGCTTTGACCAAGTATCGACTCTACGTAACATATTCCACGATGACTCTTGTACAATACATATGATTGTACTGGAATGTTCGAATATGTTCCACGCGCACAGAATTATAAGTTTCAATAAGAAACATAAAATAATCTTGAATCATCATTGCCCGATATATCTGGCAATGATATATGATCCGTGTCGGGGCGTAGAGAGAATACATCCCCCGACCCCATACCGGGAATGGTGTCCTAAGAGCCGACTAAACCCAGCGTTAGCTAAACGCGGTATGACGCAGTCTTCGTCAATACGGAGAATTGCCCTGGCCGTCTACGGGCAGCAGTGTAAGTAGTCCAAGAAGTCGTGCTCTGCAATCCTCAGCCCGCGTGCCCAGGGTGGGGATTTCGGGCAAAAATCCACCAGCACTGGACTCAGACAATGTACCGGACGGACACACGGACAGACCGGCTAATGATAGTGATGTAAGTACTTTTAAATTCTTAGAGTTTTATGTGGCTTTTTAGTCCTGATATTTTTCGAAATCATTTCTGATATTAAAACAAAACAAAATTTGGCATCTGTGTTCTCTCCTTAGACCGCGAGTGACCTAGCATGGCGATAATAATAATATTAATAAACCTAAACGTAACATCAATATATATCGTAATATTAATAAAACTCATAATAATAAATATAAATATAGGTAGAATAAAAACATACTTGTTCGTGAATAATAACGTAAAAATATATATTTTTTTGAATTGAGAAGAGTTACAGTACAGAATATACAGTAGGTTGATAGCTACTTCATTGCTATGTATAACGGTTAATGCTAACTCCGCTAAGTGTCCATTAAATTGCTGCGGTTTACCCTTTTACTGGTTTATCTTAGTTATTCTTTTAACAGCCACAAGCAAACTTTGTTGGAAAAGAAAATGTTTCCTGTTGTTTTAAAGACGTTTACACTAAAAAGAAAAGAAGTACTTCTTATGTTAAATAGAATACCAAGCATAGGAGACTCTATCAATTAAAAGCAGTACAATGAAAATATCTGTAACAAATGTAAGATAATTATGATATTATGACGAAAGTACAGTTATGGGTATACATTATACAGTTATGGGTAGTATATTAATATAAATTACGATAATGTTAGCTCCACCAAATGTCCATTAAACTGTTATGGTTTACTATTTATCGGTTTATCGACTGACCCGGTGGTGTAGTGGTTAGTGGATCAGACTGCTGAACCGGGGATCGTGGGTTTCATTCCCACCCAGGAAATATATTTGTATGATGAACACAAAGCATTTTTGCTCTGTTTGGGTGTAAGAAAATACCTTTACATGTGTATGTGGTTTATCAGACGTCTGGCTACCATTACACAGGCTCTGTTCAAGCTTAATTTCCGTACAGATGGTCGTGTGTTCAAATTTTCGTAGAAATGTATTTATTTATATTTAGCCATTTATTTAGTTTATTTAACAGAAACCACTCAAAATGTGTTTAATACTAGTGTTAATATTGACATTTACTTGTAAGAGACGGAACACTTTAAAACAACACAGTTTTCGGCTATTAGGCTATTCAAACACTAATAAATTATCAAGTCCTTAGAAAAATACGTTAGGTAAATTGAATAAATATAGTAGAATAAATATTATGCGGGAAGCAACGGAAATATGTTTCTGTGTCGGCAACATCTTGTCAAAAAGGTTGATCGCGCCGTATAGGCGATAGTGCTGCATCTAAACAAATAAGAATGGTGCCGCTGCTTCACAAATAGCACTCGAGTGGTCGGTTGTTGAAGTCAACATTGTCGTAAAGTTAATAAAAGTCTACGTATCAGCGAAAACAAATTGAGCTGTAGTGTTTCTGCAAGTCAAAACTATAGAAAGGGCGCTACAAACCTCGGAAATGTGTTTGCCACTTAAACTTTTAAAATATATTATATTTAAATATCGTATTTATTTACTAGCAAGCAATAAAGCTATTGAGGTATGGTAAAGAAAAAAGAGACATTTATTTTACTGTACTGAATCTTTAGACAACGTAGTGGATCGCGTGCAAATCGGCAACTAGCGTGTTAACTAATGATATACTCATTCGTGATATATAAGGTACATATTCATTTGATTACAACATTGTTCAGTTTTTTGTGTGATCTTTATTGTTTGACCAGTTATGGATTATATTATTCCGGTTAGACTCGTGGTAACTAATTGGAAAGTTGGAACGTACCTGTTATTATTGTTACCTGTCGGTTGAAAGTGTTTACACGTAAAATGTCATATAAGTATTAGGTGCACTCATATACTGATTATATGAAAAATAAAATACGTTGCTCTCTGGTGTACTCTCTTTGAGTATATAAAAAACACAAGACGGTTTGTCTACCCAGGCATCAAATTGACTGCTGCCAACGCAGCTCCTTCGTGCATTTGAATGCTGTGCAATAGGCTATTTGACAATGCGAAAAATAGTGTCAATTACGGTTATCAGTATATATTATGAATTTAAAAATGGTTATTTATTAACGAACGTTGAAAATAAAAATTAATTTATTTAAAAATTCGTAAATAAAAATTCATGTTTTTAAACGTTTGTCACGTGACACAAAACGCTCGTGATTGGTCGTGTTTATGATGACGTCACTTGCTTGTAAACATCACTTGCCTACTTGCGCCTACTTGTGGTATGTTAGATTTCGAAACTGTTTTAATAAGATTTTCCTATAATATCCATTGTTTTTGTGTGATATATTTGCAATATTCACCAATTGTGTCAAGTACTTTTACCATTGACAAAGATTTCGTAAAAGCAGACAGCATAAACCTGCCCCGAGTCGACGGAATCATGGTCGGATTATTTTTCAAAAATTATTCCGATTTTTATGCTTCGGAGCTAAAAAATGTGAAAACAGCAAAGTAAGTATAATAACACTTGGTAACTTAAATTATATCATAAGAAAGTGAAATAATCATGAACTTCCACAGCAAGCAAGAAGTTTTATAGGTTATAAATGACAGATGTTAGTTTGGCGCAGTTTCAAGAAAAGTTTTTGTGTTGCCATTTATTGGGAAGGCTATGGGCTATATAACATCACGCTATGATTAATAGGCGTGGATTAAGGTCCACGCGGATGAAGTCGCGGACGTCCGCTAGTAACTTATAACCTCAAATCAGTAACAAAATATGTACATTGTTGTGAATGTAATTATTTATTAAAAATAAATAAATAGGTATTATGTTTACTTACATCGAAATGGTATTCACAGAAGTAAATATTTGTACTATGCGCTATGTCATTATGATCACGCCGCCGGGAAAGTTGCAACCACTTTCGGCGCACTTCGACATTCTTTGGAACACTTACAAATAGTTTTCCGGGGTTTTTAACGACGTATTTGTATATTTAGGAACTGCACACCATTTGTAACCCATTTTGTTACATAAATCACTGTTAAACTGTGAATCCAATCGCACTTTCGTTTTTTGTTTGCAACAAAATGTATGTGGATGTCATGTTAACAAGCAAGTGATGACGTCACAGCAAATATTTCAGCAAATATGTATCAGAATAAAAAAATACAACTTTTACTGGGTTCCTTAACCCCTACTAAATAATATAAAATAGATTTTAAAAACCTGTCAAATAGCCTATTGGTTAAACAAAAATCTGTATCTGTTCACGACAACCAATAAAATGAAACTGATAAAATTCGTAGTATGTAGTTCAGAAGATATTGGTTTAAATTAGTTGACTGCCTCGTTGGTCGTGTAGGGTTGCAATCGCGACTGTCAATCGAGAGGTCCTGGGTTCCAATCCCGGGTCAAGCTCTATTGGATTTTTTTTAAATTAAAATTTCGAGTAGTTGCTCGGAGTTTGGATCTGTGCCCGGTGTATGGTAATAGACTCGCCACCTATTCCATATTGGGACGTAAACGTAACTGGTGAAACGTGGGAGTATACTACTCTCCTCTGCCTACCTCTTCGGGGATTACAAGCGTGAGGTTACGTTTGGTTTAAGTACGAGACATTGAACAAACTTACTTCAATCGAAGTTCTATATATGCAATCATGGTTTTATATTAAACTCAAAAAAATGATAATTAATGTTATGTGCTTTAGTTCAACATTAAAGTGGGCGTTTCGAGATAATTCCTCATAGAATACCGCGCAGACCTCCTTGACCGAGCGCACCTACCTTTCACTTATATATATAGACTTAATATTTTACATATATATGTAGATATATATGGTGAAGAATTTCTCAAATATTGCAATAATAACAGGTCTGTAAGGATAGGGATATTTGGCACTCCGTGCTCTCTGCCTATCCCGTAAGGGACCTGGCGTGAGGATATGT
>DWEH01000505.1:0-11505 GCA_018245815.1 Apyrrothrix aesculapus | reverse complement strand
TAGTACTCGACCCGGGATTTGAACCCAGGACCTCTCGATCGGCAGTCGCACTTGCAACCAACACGACCAACGAGGCAACCGAAAAAAAAGTTTTCTTAATTACAATTGCAACGTTAGTATAAAACCACATACCTAACAATATTTTAATATAGAATATGTCTTCTATCGAAAAGCACATTGGCCTACATAACATCAAAAACATCAACGGTTTTTTTTCCGAGCGCAGTGTCACGCGTTTTAAGGAAATTAAAAAAATTCTCTTCCCCGCACAACAAATAGCGGCGAGGAAGCGTGACATTCAGCCGGTCGGCTACAGGAAGGTCCCAATTGGACGCCCGGCTGCCGTACAATCGAAGGATACTCCATGGAATTTTATAGCGCTCCTGATTTTAATACGTAATCACCGCGTGGGCGGACACGGTCGGAATATCATTTGTTTAAGTCAAGCTAACCTCGACATTGCGTCGGCAGGTACACGGGACGTGTTTGAAAAAGGAAATGGATGTACTTGATTAAAAGTAAAAAACGAATACCATAGATAATAATTTATTATAAGCTCAGGAACAATAATAATCAAATATTATATCAATATGATCATCATGTTCATCATCGGATTAAATTGGTCCTCTTCTGGACATATGGTGCTTTTAACGAGTGTCATTAGAAGACACACACATGCGATATATACATATAAATAATAAACAATTTTGTGAAAATATTCATATACGAACATGTATTGTCATGCATATTTCCCATAGGTGTGGGCAGGTACGAAATGTTTCCATCGGCCACAGTCTTTACGAATTTTTTTGTAGTTGGTACACGAAATTAAATAGGGTTATACAATAAATAAATATCAGTAACCATACCCAACAATCAGTCAATTCGATTTGTTGTAGCAGAAATGTAAAAAATCAAAATTAAGAGCCGGCAACACCAGCTCCAATCGAATATCGGGTTAATTTCATTTATGCGACAGCTCGCGGCCGTGACACGAATATCGGGCCGCCATTGTGATAACAATGTAAGAAGCATGGCGCTTGTGTCAATATGATTTATAAGGTTAATAAATGAAGCTCTTTGGAAAAGCAAACGCACAACAAAGGAAACATTTTGAGTAGTAAATGTCTGTTGTCGATTATAATGCATTGTGTTTTATGTGGAATATTAATAATGAATTCTGATAAAACCGAGCTATATATAACTAAGAAATTTTTATTAAAATTATTTTTACTTATGGATACTTATTTACTATAGGGATACTTATAACATGGTGTAATAAAGTATCCAGTAGCAATGTTCCTGTATCCAGTGTCCCGGCGTAGAAGACTCCAGCGTCATTCTTCTCAATAGTAACGGACACTATTGTCCAACAGCGGAATGATGAATAATGTTGATGATGTAGGATATTTATCCTACCTACTTAGGTATTTATAAACTTCAATGATTAAAGATAAATGTGTTACTTTAACTTTAAAACACCATCTCATTTCACTATGTTTAATAATAAACCAGAATGAACGATCATACAGCAATTAACCCGCACTTGATCAGCGTTGGAGACTATGGGTAACGCCCATCTCATATTGAGAGGAGACCAGCGTCTAATAGGGGTCATCCGTTAATTACGCCTGTGATCCCCGAACAGGTAGGTAGAGGAGTGTATATTCTCCCACGTTTCACCATTTAAATTATTTTTCCATAAACTTAATAATACTTGGATATATTAGATTTTCAAATGTGACGTCACGAAATTTAGGACCCCGCCCACCTCTCGTCACACAGTGTCACACTTTGTCGACCCCCTACCCCCCACCCCTTAACTTGTAATGTAATTTATGGATGATCCCATAAAGAAATGATAAAACGGTAAAGATGAGGTTTACAGCAACAAAGTGAACATAATACACTTAAATACGTAAGGATAATGGAACGAATACATAATAATAATAATATTTAAGTACTTGCAATTCCTAGTAGTGACTCGGAATATGGATTTGTGCCCGGTGTATGGAATAGACACACCCCATATTCCATGGTGGGACGGAAACGTAACTAGTGAAACGTGGGAGTGTACTACACTCCTCTGCCTACTTCTTCGGGGATTACAGTCGTGATATTACGTAATATCTAAATACTACACTATGTGACATTTTTACAATATAACACTGCAGTACACAACCATCCTGTCTCTGTCAAATTATTGTGCACCTAAGCGAAAAATTCATCTCGAAACTAACACTGAATCGAGAGTGAAATACTTGCCTTTTACCGAAAAGCATCAGACCGTATAATGTACAGACACATAGATGCCTGAGACTGTATGGAGAATGTAGAATGCATCTATGAAAATTGTATTTTTATCGGCATTCTCAAACGTACCGACATAGTCACCTTAGGGTGACTTGAAAAAAATGATCCGTGTAATGCTTTTTTCATATGGTTACACATTTGGTATCAATCGTAATTCTTTATCACATATATTCAGAGATACAGAGAGAGGGAATGAGGAAGACCTAACCTGCGGAGATCAGCTCCCAACTTCAACCGACGAAGATGTACGGGTAAGTAAGACCAGCAGAACAGTCCACAGATAGCTGAATCGAATATTAAAAAACAGTATTTAACAATGCCTTCATTTTTTCAACTTTTACAGTGCAATAACTAGCTTGTTGATCGTGTTGGTTGCAAACGCGACTGCCGATCGAGAGGTCCTGGGTTCAATTCCCGGGTCGAGTACTATTGGATTTTTCTAAAATTAGAATTTCTAGTAATGGCTCGGAGTCTGGATTTGTGCCTGGTGTATGACAATAGACTCACCACCTATTCCATATTGGAACGTAAACATAACTAGTGAACTGTGGGAGTACTACACTTCTCTGCCTACCTCTTCGGGGATTACAGGTTTGATGTTACATATGTATCGTAATACAACATTGTCTATGACATGATCTAATCATGTTTCTATTCACTATTGTATTAGCCATTTTAAGTGATCAACCCTAAAATTAACCATTTGCAGTATACTTAATACTATTGATATGTTATGATGTTGAGGGATTTATTGATAAGGTGGGTATGGCTCCTATTTGGGTGGCACTCATGTTGCCAAGCAAATTCTTACTTATAATTGAATTATAGTGAGTCATGTGCATGTTTAATTAAATAGTCTCACTACTATGTCAAGTAACTGTTACAAATGTTTTTGGTAAATCTATATTTCAACATAACATAATAAAAAACATAATAACACACCTGTAATTTCCAAAGAGGTGGGCAGAGGACTCCTACGTTTCACCAGTGACGTTTACATCCCACCAGAGAAAAGAGAAGATCCTATTGCCATTCAATTCCTTGTGTTTGAAGTTGAGATTAAAGTTATTCAATAAGCATATGGTTAGTGTTTACCTAGCCCCCAATTTCTCAAATATGTATGTTGCCTGCTATGTATCATATCACTCCAACTAATATTGTTGCATGTTTTAATTTTAAAACTACCATGTTTCAGTGAGCAGCTCATGGAGCTGATGCATGCGCGCGCCCGCAGGAGGTTCGCCAGAGGTCTGAAGCGCAAGCCCATGGCCCTGGTGAAGAAATTGCGCCGCGCAAAGAAGGAGGCGCCCCCAAATGAGAAGCCTGAGATTGTCAAGACTCACCTGCGTAACATGATCATTGTTCCTGAAATGGTCGGCTCCATTGTTGGTATCTACAATGGAAAGACCTTCAACCAGGTGGGTGCAATATTAGTTCAATATAATCAATAATCCCTTTACTATGCTACTGTCAGATACTGACTGCTCTAAAAGTGTTATTAGAAATAGAAATTACTACTACTAGAAATTTCTACTCCAAAATCTCAGTTAGAAAAATCCAATAGTACCCAACCTGGGATTTGAACCCAGGACCTCTTGATCGGCAGCTACACTTGCAACCACACTACCAATGAGGCAGATATTTACTATAAGCTAAGGAATATACATTTATTTGCATTTCATTAAGTTGTTGTCTTGAAACTCAGTGATAGAAGACTGATTGCTTTTCTTTACATTTATGACTTCAGAATCATTTGATTGAAGACTTTCCACAGTCATGTTATGTTACCATCTGACATCAACACAATATTATAGTGCCTAAACCAATACTATTGAAAAAACGGTATTTCATAGACATAAAATTTTAGTATATTTTTAATGAAGACTGGATGTTTTTTTAGATCAAAGGACTGATGTGTTTACTGTAATACATGTCAATATTATGCAACTTTAAAATTAGTTGTGTCTTGAGTATTCATATACATGATGAAAAAATGTACAGCCGTAATTGATAAAGATTATTATTATTATCATTCACTTGTTTTATCGGGATATCTTGACATGTTTCAGACCTTCCTCAATCTTTCTTTAGGAGCTCCAGATGCTTCTATTTCCCTGTGATATACAGTCCAACATGAATAAAGTCAATAATTTAGTACATATTTTGGAATTACTGAGATTTGGCTATATAATGACCAGAGGATATGTTTCTGACACTATAACAATTGTTACAATTTAGTACAAAAAGAAGGCTGTTGATGTTACTTAAGTAAATATTGTTTGTTTGTTACAGGTTGAAATCAAGCCTGAGATGATTGGCCACTACCTCGGCGAGTTCTCGGTCACATATAAGCCTGTGAAGCACGGTAGGCCCGGTATCGGGGCCACCCACAGCTCTAGGTTTATTCCACTGAAGTAGTGGTCTATTGTGGTTCTAGGTTAAGTTGAAAAATGTGCACAGACATACAATAAAGTATTTTTGTGGCATCTGAGTTCTTTATTTTTATTATATTCATTCTTTTTTAGAAATTGATGACATTCACACATTAACACAATGTTGTTTTAGACTGATATACATTATTCATTTATGTATTGTTTATTAACAACATGTCAGTCCATAATATTTGTTAATCATGATTATACAATATCATTTATCGTTTTAATGTTTCAATCGGTTCAATAATATCGGTTCAAAGCTTTGCTAGGATCCAATAGTTGGGGCTGTGGTCAAGTTATAAAGAAATGTAAAAGCACACTGTCAATATCTGCTAGTTACAAGAAAGATAAAAGGGTTTTTAAGTGGTGGTAATGCGGATATGTGAATAAGTTATAATAATAAAATTCGAGATCATCAGGATCACTGGTTGCATGGTTACTTCCACAGTAAAATGTAGAGCATATGGGGGCACCTGTCCGAAGAATAAAGCAATATCTGAAACCTGCATGCGTGCATTTTGTTTTCCAGACTCTCTGCTTGTGTAGCAACCATGTAGATTACATAAAATTGTGTGAACAATGTGTGTGTGTGCGTGTGTGTGTGTGTGTGATCATCTTGTCATTATTTTAATTGAACGAATTGGGTAACTTAATGTGTTTTCTTATTTTTGTTTTATCTGTAATGTTTTATATTTTATAATAATAGTAATTGTATTGTTTTATTATGGGGAACAACCCCTTGGGGGAGGCATATGTCCAGCAGTTGACTGAGACAATTTGATGATGATGATAGTATTGTTTTATGTATTGTTTATCACACACCATCTATCATAAAGATAGAAAAAATCGAGCTGATAACTCACTGGTAACTCCTCTGGTATTGCATATATCCATAGATGAAGGTAAAGACCCCTCAGGGGAGGGGTTGTTCCCCATAATAAAACAATACGATTTGACTGCCTCGTTGGTCGTGTTGGTTGGAAGCGCGACTGCCGATCGAGAGGTCTTGGGTTTAAATCCCGGGTCGAGTAAAACTGGATTTTGCTAAAATTAGAATTTCTAATCGTTGCTCGGAGTCTGGATTTGTGCCCGATGTATGGCAATAAACTCACCACCTATTCCATATTGGGACGTAAACGTAACTGGTGAAACGTGGGAGTGCCTAGCTCTTCGGGGATTACAGGCGTGATGTTACGTTAGATTTTCTAGTAGGAATTGTTAGTAGGACTTCGGAGTGTGGGATTGTATTTTTCTTATTAGTTCACTAAATTGGACATTATACTACAGGTTAGTCATAAATATCTGTTTGTCTATTTCAAGAAGGATATTACATATAAATGGTAATTATGTGTAATGTTCTTCTTAAGGTTAACACTACATGCACTAAAGTTACACTTAGTTACACTTAGTTACATTTAGTTACACTTAGTTACATTTAGTTACACTTAGTTACATTTAGTGACACTTAGTTACACGTGGTTACACTTAGTTACACTTAGTTACATTTAGTTACAATTAGTTACATTTAGTTGCACTTAGTTACACTTAGTTACACTTAGTTACACGTAGTTACAGTTAGTTACACTTAGTTACACTTAGTTGCACTTAGTAGTTAGTAAAGTTACACTTAGTTACAGTTAGTTACACTTCTTAATTACGTAACATCACACTTGTAATCCCCGAAGAGGTAGGCAGAGGAGCGTCCTACAATCCCACGTTTCACCAGTTACGTTTACGTCCTACCGTGGAATAGGTGGTGAATATATTGCCATACACCGGGTACAAACCCAGACTCCGAGCCACTGCTAGAAATTTGTACTAGAAAATCCAAGTTAGAAAAATCCAATAGTATCCGACTCGGGATTTGAACCCACGTCCCCTCGATCGGTAGTCGCGCTTGAAACTATCACGATCAATAACCAACCAACGACCAAAATAGATTGTATTTCATGTAAAATGGAGTATTCCTTTAATATACGACCCGGCGAAACACGAAACGTGTAAAAAGAGAGAAAGAATAATTCTTTTAATAATTCTAATCATAAGTTTTCTTACAAATTACAGACCAGCTGAAACCTTTATTATGTCACTTTGCATGCTTTTTCTGCAGCTGGAGCACTTGCGGCCAACCGGTCTGTCTGTCAGGCAGGGGTTAACACTCCTGAAGCTCCGCATCGAACATTGGAAATTAAAAAAAAAAATTGAGACAAGATGCAGAGTTCGGCAAAAGCTTATAGTAGGGGGCATTATGAGAACTAGACTTCGTCAAACAAATTGTTACCGTATTTGTGCACGGATTTATAATATTAATTTTGATTTATAAAGTATGCCCTCAGACAATTCAAGAAATTGTTATTTGACTATTTACTGCAGCACTGTTTTATTCACTAGAATTCTTTCAAGACAGGAAGGACCGTTATTAAAATCATCATCATAATTATTAGTTAACGACAATTTATGTTTATAGTTTGACATTTAGATAACTTTAGATAACTTCTTTGTAACCAACATATTTGACGCAATAAGTCGTTATTATTATGAAGATCGTTAACTAATGAGAGTAACCGGGAGCAACTGCTCCACGTGCCTTCTGGAACACGGATTTAGTGAAATACTCCACTAGCAGTCAGTCCTAAAGACGAGAGTAACCGCCGTGACTTCACTTAACAGATCGATTGTAATCTGCAAGCGCACCGAAGTTCCGTGAATTCCCAAAGTCAACCTTTAGGCACTACTGTTTTATGGTATCGTACCATTTTCGCCACCTTGTACTGCCAGCAGACAAACCGCATTTACTGACATTTACTGAATTATAAAGATATACTAAACACGAACAGGGACAGTACATTTAAGAGATATTCAAAAAACGTAATTCTTAAACTATCATTTAACCAAATGTCCAAATTATAACGTATTTCATGACCAGAAAACTGCGACATGCGCAAATTGCCTTAAGAACATCAGCCTGTACAGCGTCCTCAACACTAGCCTATTTAGATTAGTACTGTTTTAATACTTACTATAATTCGTACATGTCTATAATAACAATGAAGATATTATTAAATAAGAAACGCACATTAAGGCAATAAAATCTAAATTTCCACGAATGCCCTAGACATTTGCATATTTCGTAATATTTTCTATGTCGACGTATGAAGCCGTCGGCCGTGTTTATTTTATAAAGTAATTAACGTCTCGCAAATGTCTCGGCTGTTCCATAATGATCAAGCTCTCGTGCAATCTTTCTATCCTCGAACACCAAGGTAATATTGAAATCAAACAAGAATGGGCGAAACGAGTAACGAGGCAAATAAAACTGTCGATAGAAGCCCAGTGGAGTGGTGTTATGCGATTACAGTACCGTGGACTTCACATTACAGCGGTCAAAGTTCAACTACTATCTATTTGCAAAATACTAGGTACGTCCTCGATGAGCGGTCTTTAAATAATTGCAAGCCACCTACTTGGCCAATTAGTTTTAACGATTTTATTATTAATGTTTGCGTTTTGAAACTTCTTTTATATTTTACTCTGGCAACGGTGTGGCTAACGTCTAACAGGCGGCAGGGCTTTGTGTATATTTATTGTATGACTGCATGGTTGGTCTAGTGGTTGCAAGCTGGACTGCTGAGAATACGCTTCGGGGATCGATCCCCGGGTCGAGCAAAGTATTACTGAGTTTCCTAACGTGATATTCATTATAGTCTGGATTCGTGAACTGTGTATGTCAATAGGCTCACCCTCTTTTACATGGGACGCATAACATAGCTGCACAAGAGTGGGAGTACTACACTCTTTTGCCTATCTCGTCGGATTAATACAGGCGTGATATTATTTTATGCTAATAGTTAACTATTAGAGCCGTCGTTTTACGAGCGTAGTAGCGCCTGTGTTAATAGGATACGCGCGTGGGGCAAACAGTTCGCGTATACGCGCATAGAATAACGAGCTCATACGAGCCGAAAATACGCTGGACTGAATGAGACCTTAAATTTCCGCGACTACATACCGTTGCTAGGTCCTAAAATTCATTCAACTCCAGCTTCACCGCGGACGCGCTTATCATTCGCCGCAAGTTCCAACAATGTCATTGCCGATTGTCATTATACATTGCAATTTATGTATGACGGCGAGTTGACAAACTCAACGTCAAGCTCAAAAGTTACGAACGACTGTAAAAGTCATTGTAGCGGAGCGTCGCGCCGGTGGTGGCGAGGCGGCCATCTTAATGAGTAACATCTTCGGGGCAGCGTCAGCTCACCACGTCTGTGACGAATCTCTGTGCATTACGTTAATCAAAATATGTGTTTTTTATTTTAATTAGCGTTGACCTTAATAACGAGAATTATTAATACAAGTCTTATTTTGTGTGAATTGAAATCATTGACAGAATTATACCACCTTTGTCAGGAAGGGATAACTAAGTCTAATAGTTTTGATTTCTTCGTCCTCGCATCCACAGCATCTTCATGTAATTGACTCTGATGAAGGCCATATTACCGTTATAAATGTTTAATATACATAGTTCTATAAATCAATATAGAAACAATAACTCACGATTTTCTAGTTGACATGTTGACTTTCGTTCGTTATAATTTCATTTCTGTCTATCGGTCTAGGTAACCTACCTTAATCTTTCTGTCCCGTACACAGCAACGGATATCATACATGCATCCGAAACTGAAATTATCCACGATGTTACTGAAAATATTAAATTTAACCGTTTGGGCATGAGCTTATACGCAATGTTAATCCAATTTAAAATATGAATTTAGGAAGTAGTTCTTCAAATAGCTATTACGTAGCGGGTTTTCTAAAACAAACTGAACACAGATACTAGCGTGTACTGTAAAACTTAGAATCCTAAAAAAATCACAGACTTATCGGCAAACATATGTTTTGCGTGCTATAATATAAGGCGACAATATAACATGTACATTGAGACAGTGTTGAATGAAGCACTTGGTCACATAAAATACCGTAGGATGCGTACGTCACGCCAAATAACGTAGGACACGTGATTCGAGTCGCCGCAGTACCTTCACCGTCCTGCTTCCGACAGGACTAGCGGAAATGAAGTCACCTCAGTTGATACATTCCTTGATCATGTTATCGACATATGCGTACATATATAAAACATAACTAATTATATTATTTACTTTGGATCACCATCGTAAAATATAGCGTTGTATTTGAAGGAGATATATTTAAGAGATCTTAAACTTACAGTACTTATAAAATTGCAATAAATTATATTTAATATAAACAAAGAGTAAAATAATAAATGTGTACTCAATATAATTAATACCCCCTAGGTTAATGATTTTTGAATTTAGCAGAAAAAGCGGAGAAACTATCATGAAACTAATTAACTACTATCTAGCTGAAAAGTAGTATTTTTGTAAATAGTCCAGAAACTGTTTGACATTTTATTCCAGCCGCCAGAGAATGCGTTGCTCACGGCTGTCGGTCCGTCATCGCAAGTGATGGGCAATAAGTAATAAGTATTATTATCATGTAAAAGAGTACTTTTTAACTTAGTGTTAGAATTGAAACAGACTTATTCTACAGTTTCCTCATCCACAGATTTTCACGTGTTTTGTTCAAACGTCTTTGTAATATTAACACCACCGTTCAATGATATTTTCATTCTAAACTATCCCACGGATCCACCTAACGCTGTGTTTAGGTATACAAGTGTACGTACATATGTGGGGCTCGCGAACCTATCCGCACATAGCCTTTTAAAGCCGAGATTGTAAAGTTCGCTTACGTTGCGGTAACACTCGTAACTACTAAACAGTACTAATAACTCATTTCAATATGATATCGCTTTTGATGTACCGTGTTCAGTAAGCAGGGCCTATTAGGTCAACCTTGTTTTGCACAGTGTTATTAAATTGACACGTGAATTAGACGAAATAAACGTTTAGCATTCTTCGAAGTGGTATTAAAAAAGGAGCAGAACGTTCCATGAAAACAGCTAGGTGTACCTTAAACCACCTCATAACATAACATAACTTCACGGCTGTATTTTCCCCGAAGGGGTAGGCAGAGGAGTCTATTACACTTCCACGATTCACCTGTTACGTTACAAATCTCACCGTGCAATAGGAGGTAAGCCGAGCACAAATCGAGAATCCGAGCTACTAATGGCTATTTCAAGTTATAAAAAATTCAATAGTATCCAATTCGGGGATCGAACCCAGGTCCTCTTAGACCTATTAGACTAACGAGGCAGTCATCTTATATCGGCCGATATTTATTCAATTCACACCCCGAACTAAGTACAGTCAGGACGTCGATCATCCTCGCACCTGTGATCTGTGCGTTTGAGGACGTCCGGAGCTTAAACATTTAAATAAAGTTGTACTAAGCAAGATCTACGCAACCATTTTAAGGAAAACGCAAAAAAACAAAACATTTCCATAATTTAAAAGTAGATATCACAGAAAAACAGGGTACTGATTTGAAATTTAATGTAAGCATTATGTTATCAATGGACAAGAAATTCTCATGGTAGCTGCGCTCAACTAAGGTACATTTATGTCATTTCGTATTCCGTTATGTGTGTCCGGCAGTTTACAAGGTTGGCTGCAGCTCTGGTAAATCGTTGGGTTGTCAAATGTAACGAGATACGCGCTAATGGGTGAAATAGCATATAGATTCCGTCAAACAGAATGTTTCGAGCAAGACGCGATGTCTACTTGGAGCAGGATAGGCCGCGGCGCGACGAATAGACTGACACAGATCGGGG